>ML839713.1:80394-101634 GCA_009831015.1 Picea engelmannii | reverse complement strand
AAATAATTTCCTTCTATTGGACCCTCATGCATCAAAAAATTTTAATCGGGGAAAAATTTGCAAGGCGTGGTATCCAAGGCCCTTCTAGGTGTATGCTTTGTTATGTTGATTCATATTCTTCTAATCATCTTTTTTTACAATGTATTTTCTCCAAGGCTGTTTGGATCATTCTTTTGCAGGAACTTGTTTTTAGATTTTGTTGGCCCTCTTCCATGGAGCACATTCTCTTATGTTGACCCCAAGCTTACCTAGGCTCATTTGAAGGAAAGGAAAATTTCAAAAGAATCTGGTTGGTCCTTCCAATTTTTGTTTGCTAGAAAATATGGTTAGCCAAAATAGAGGGTTTTTCCAAGGGATCCAATAAACTCTTGAAATGGTGGTGGCCAAGTTGGTTGGTCTCCTCTTGGAGCATTTCAAATCAAGAGGCCTTCTAAACACTCATACTAATGCTTTCGATCATTGGGAATCGAGGTAGATGTTGAGGTTTCCCATCAAGGTATCTACCTCCCCCCCAAATCACCCTGAATCATCATGGTAGCTTTAACTCTCAACTCTTGACTTCACCCAATGGTTACGGGATCACAATCACTTCACTCTCTACTTTGATGGAGCTTCCAAAGGGAACCCTAGGGAGGCAGGTGTGGGAGGGGTTTTGTATGGCCTTGTAGGGAATATTATGTCCACTTTATCCTGGAACTTGGGAGTCACCACTAATAACCAAGCTCAAGCATATGCTCTCCTATAGGGGCTGTCAATCACCAAGTCTAGAAATATCAAAACCATTTCAGTTGTGGGGGACTCCAAAAACACGATAAGGAACCTCTAGTTATCTTCCCTCCCAGTGGATGTGAGTCTTCGTTCAATATTCAATCATATTCAAGGCATCCTCAAGGATTTTAGTTAGGTTTTTCCATGGCACGTTAAATGGGACCTAAAATTGCTGCCAAAACATTTGGACAATTGTGGATTCAAGGGAGATGCTGGTTCTCTCGTCGTTGATGGTAGATCCATCTCCAACCCTGTCCCCTAGCGATATCCTCTCATGACCCGAGCATATGACCATGTATGTTCAATTTGGTGGGCCCCTCCCTTTTGTCTGGCCCTCTTTTCCTTTGTCACGTGGTTATCCTCCCTTTTGGTCTCATGTTATGCTCTTCCCCCCCCATGGCACCCTCCATCTCCCTGTCTCCCCCCCTTCTCTCCTTCCCATCTTTCCTCTTGTCTCCATGATGGCCCCTCCCGTTCTTCATCTACTTTGGATTCCTATGCTTCGACCTTGTAGGGATGGGAATTCCCTCAACAAACATTGATCCTCTCCGTCTCTATCCCTTGCCTGCTCATGATGTTCTCTCTATTGTCTTCATGTGTGAGGCCAAATCCTATCTCATCCATATGAAGCCTCCATGGGGGATGGAAGTTTTCACATTCCCTTTAGGATTCCATTTCCATATCATTCGTGTGCCAATGGAGGTAAATTTTCCAAGCCCTAGCTCACTCGAATTCAACCATCATTTCTTCAAATGGTGTAGGACATATGGATTTCAGAGCCCAATTCATTGGTACAAGGATATGCACTTCTCTCCCAATTTGGTTGCATTTATTACCAAATTCGACATTGGCAACCAGTATTGGGTCCAACATTCTCCTGATGGGTGGTGGCATGGCTTGAACCACATATTCAACATGGCTTATAGGTGTTCTGGATCGAATTCACATTTGGTTTAATTGGAGCAAGAACTCGATGACCTACAGACCCTGGTAGTCTCCATTCAAGAGCGAGTGGAAACTTTGGCATATCAAGTGTTAGCGGTGTTAGAAATTTCATCCCATGATAGAAAATCCTTCTAGTCTCTCCATGATGAGGTATACGCCCTTTGTAGTCAACTAGAAGACATCATGAATCACTCGACCTTTCATGGACAATCTAGAATCGCACCAGCAAGCTCTGAATCCACCAACTCCGGAATAGATTCTAGATATCAATGCCCTAGACCACTCAATAGACTAGAATGAATACATGGAGAAAGATGAATACATGGACATGCTCCCATCTTGATTATATTTGTATGCACTCTTAGTTTTTTTTTTTTTTAGGTATCTTCTACAATGTTTACCCTGATAACATTTTTGTCTTGTGGGGATGTCATAATTCTGCTGTAAACTATATCCTTACAACCAATACTAATATGGTTTAAGTTTTGGCATCTTCTCCCTCATGCTGGTTTTTTTTTTGTCTATGTATGTAATATTGTTTTCTTTTTGCAGTCTTTTATATAATATAAATTCTCCAGTTTTAGTAGCCTTTCCAAGGTTCCATATATATATATATATATATATATATGATTCTTCTATATTTTTCTTAGGATCCAGAATTATCCCTCCCACACTCCCTTAGGGTCACAACATTAGCTATGGTAGTGCTCTTTAATTTCTTAAATAGGTTGGACAACTTTGTGGATCAACCTCTCATCAAATCCTTGTGACTACCTGGAGTGGGAAAAAGGATCACGAGAGTCAACATGTTTCTTCCTTCTCATAATGCACTGAGTCCCTTAATACTCCAACGACTAACATAGTTGCACCAAGTCCAACTCCACTTTTTGTATGTACATAATAATATGGATATACAGGTTGGCACAAATGAGTGAGTTGTCAACACATGAGAAAAAATGAACAAGTTAGGATTGGTTGAATATAGAATTAATTATATTATTCTAGATAAAAAATAGAACTTCAATTCTAATGAGGTCCCATGTTTCTTGGAATTTGATAAATTGAAACAATTTGTCCCCTTAAAGAGAAATTTTTTAGGATATGGGGTAGGGAGGGACTAACCACAAAATTTAGTAACCCAATTTGAGGCAAATTGAGCATAAACATAAAACCAAAATAAATGTTTAAGGTTCTTAGGGTGACCACAAAGGGGGCATCTAATCGAGGGGATGCCAAGGTAGACTAATTGATGGCCAAAGACTAGGGCTCTAGGGATGAGGGATCAATCAAAGCATGATTTCTCAGGTTTGGCCAAGGATTTTTAAACATTGCAAAGTTATAAAATTTGATTCATTTGCTTGGATTGTATTTTCCATTTTATATTAGATGAAACCTTTGATATATGTTTGTGGTGGAACCACCTATAGACATCATCTAGCTTGTACCTTTTAAACGCCTTGGTCTTGCTCCAATTTCAGTCATTCAAATGGGATGTGGGAGATTACATGCCTATAGTCATAGGTATGTAATTTGGAATGAACTCCTTGATCCACTCAATAATGAGTCTACAATATTAACAAGTCTCTACTCGTCATTCACTGTAATCCAGGGAACCTAGTCCCAAGTCCAAGCATCAAACATGTCTTTAATCACGTTGATTCCTCTTACAAGAAATCAAATGGTTGAGAACAACATTGTCTTGGATAAGGTTTTTCCTTTGTAAAGAAGGACTAGGGACTGCGATAGAGAATGACCATTGAAACATAATTCAAACTTAAAGCCTCAACCTTTCCAATTTAAGGAAGGCTTACTAGCACCACAAACCTTCCAAATACTTTGAGAAACAAAATTCCCTTTCATTTTGACCGTTTATGAGGTGACCATGAGATTTTATAAATTCAATATCAACCATGATTTCTTACTGAAGGGAGCTCCAAGGCATATATAATTTTGTATAAGCATATTCTAGGTAGTGTGACCTTCTACATTGATAGTCCATTTTTAACACATAAAGAATTAAATTCCATTTTTAACACATAAAGAATTAAATTGGGTGTGGCTTCTGACCACTCCCCTAATCCCCTAATTTATATGGGTGTAAGAGGATATAATTATCATGGTGGAAACCTTTTACATCCTCTATATTTTCCTAAAGAGGCTACACATGTATTTCTCTAGATGCTAATGCTTACTAGTCCATGGAGGATATTTCTCTAAAATTTTGATAGGTGTAGTGAATTAGTTTTTTGATATTTGTAAGTATTATTTATCAAATTTGTCTTCTTATATTGTTTTTATCTTGGTTAATCTGGAGTTCTTTAACATCAACATGATCAAACCATGTAATTTCATATTTCACCCCATAAATTAAAGAACCATGTGTGTATGGGTGTTTGATCTCATCCATGAGTCAATTAAAACCATACAAAATACATCAAGAATCAAACCCACCAATTCCCACCAATCTATTTAGTAAACCACAACCCAACCAATTGTAACCTCTCTTTTTACTCTTCCATTATTAATAACATTAATATGGTAAAAACTATAATCTATTTGCACTTGCCTCACATGGATTCTAATAAATTTAGGAGAGACACTGCTTGCTTATATGTTTTTAAATCCCTCATTTTTTTTAGGTGCAATGTAATCTCTCTATTTACTCTTTTCGTTAATAATATTGAATCATATTTGATAAGTAAACATCTCATGATTTATTTCATAATGTTTATGATTAATTTTAATAAATAAGATATGACAAACATGATACATAAAGATAAAATGAACATTAAACAACTTTAAAAGTGAAAAGTAAACATATTGATATTTGGTTTTAGAATGAACAATGGAAAGATAAACAAATAAGACATACAAATTAAATTATTTGGTTCTAGAATGAACAATGAAAGGATAAACAAAGAAGAGATACACATGTACACAATTGAAATTGGCCATGGAAAGATAAACAAAAAAGAAATACAAATGTACAAAATTGAAATTCGCTAATAATAAAAAAAAAAAATCATGAAAAGAAGAGTAATCACTTTTAATATTTGAAGCTAAGAAAATAGTGTATATAGGACAACATGTAACCTTTCTAAGAAACACAAGGAATACAAGAAGGGACCCTCTCGAATTTAAACTCTTGATTCATCTCTTCTTTAATGGCATCCAACCTTCATTGAAGATGCATTCACTATTTTTAAATGTGTAAGCTATTTTCACATTTTGGTCTCATAATGCTTTTGATATTATTAACATGAGTAGTGAATTATAATTTGATTTTCATTTTTGATATTATTAACATGAGTAGTGAATTATAATTTGATTTTCATTTTTCTATTTTTTTTAAAGAAAAAAATTGTAATATATATTTTTAGTGCAAAAATTGATATTATATTCTACATCTTACTTGCCTAAAGCATCAAAAAAGAATTAGATAAGGTCCAAAAAGTTCCCCATATCCCTTCTTTCATAACATTCTCATTTATCCATCCATTACACATTTAAAAAAAAAAACCATCTTCAAAACTAGGAAAATCAATGAGTAAGAAGTAAGATTCTTTCATTGGAAAATTGTCAAGGTATTTTAAAATTGCAGAAAAATAATGGTTCTTCAAAAATCTTCGTCAATTTTAGAAATTAGTAAATTTGTTTCTTCATCACACAAGCTTACAAGAAGAAGAAACAAAGACAATGTTCAATGATAACACCCTCCCTATATTCCACAAGTTTTAACATTCCAAGTTGCATTTTTGAATGTTTATTTGCCACAATATTATTTTCACGATAAACATGGGGTGATAAACAAATGCCAATAGATTCCTGCAAGAGTAAAGTATCTAATCTATTAAAGATTGAAAATCTCATGCTATGAAATGGCATATAACCATTAACTGTATCTAATCTATTAAAGATTGAAAATATCATGCTATGAAATTGAATATAACCATTCATTTAGTTAACAAGAATGGTTGCAAAGCAACTTAGTCCCTACTTATTGCAAGATAACACCTCATGGCACCATACGCAAGATGACACCTCATGGCACCAAGTTCAGTAGTTCGTTTTTTTTTTTCATATACTTTTTCTATTGCCAAATCCAATATGTAAGCAAATTTACATTATTTTAGTGGAGAGTCACACTTCCAAGACATGTATAAATCAAAAGATTTTAGTTCAGATTGTCGAATGCAATTTTAACATTTTAATATGAGTTTGTGTATTATTAAAAACAATCACCACTTGTTATAATATTGCAAACAAGTGTTAAAGACACGTAACCACTAGTTATTGAGATTTGAATTTTTTTTGCATCCTCCACAAAACCTTATTTCTATTTTATTGTATTAAATCATTTGAAAACATGTGAAGTGGTTAGTTGGCATGCAATAAGCAAAGCCAAAACACCTTGGTGGATGGGGCCTTCAGAATGTATTCCTTTTTAATCGCGCCCTGGTAACAAACTCTTTATGGTGAGTTTTGTTGAAGGAAGGTATCTGGCATCAGGTGATCAAGGATAATTATTTACCATATTTTTCAGTGGCTACTTGGCTTAGATCGACATCGCCTCTCCAACCAACAACCTCGCAGATCTTGAAAAACTTGTTGAAATCTTTACCTCTCATCACTCACTGGATTAGCTGGAAACCTGGTAATGGCTACTCTATTTTAATTGGATTGGATAAGATTTTGGAAATCAACAATTCCTCTTTACTATCTTCAGAACTTCGAGTGGCACTAAAGGAGAAAAAAAATTGTTATTTATATCAAGCCTCCACCCAATCCTCTTTGGGTTACATTACAAATCAATGGAAATCCAATGTAGATTTAGATCTCTCGGGAAACCTGCCAGTTGAGTGGCATTCTTACTGCAAGGCACTCATTCAATCTGGGATCCAACTCCAGTCTAGAGAGGACTTGCTTATCTGGACAGGAGGTGACCACTCTGGTGTTATCACTGTTAAAAATGTATATAACGCTTTGGCAAAGGAATACTAACTGACAAAAGCAACATGATGGCGAAGACAACTTTAGTCATGGGACGTGGCATACAAAATCAAACTCTTCACGTGGTTAGCATTAGAGAATAAAATTCTAACATGGGAAAATCTGAAAAAAAAAGAGGATGGGAAGGACCGAGCTTCTATCCATTGTGTTATAGGGATGAGGAGACAATCTTTCATTTATTTGTAAGCTGTTCATTTACACAACAAATTTGGAAGTCCTTGTCATCTGTTTTCAACTTTGTTACAGTTTGGGGTGGCATCTCTCTAACATATTGTTTTGAAAAATGGCTTAATATGGAAAAAAAAATCGGCACACATTACCCTCATTGACATTCTGGTATATTTGGTTGGAAAGGAACAAGTGTATCTTTGAATCCCGCATAAATATAGTTCATGGAGTTGTTTTTCAGATCCGAGGAATGGTGGAAGCTACTAGTGCTCGATATCCTCAACACATCTCAAAAGGAAAAAGAAACTACCTGATCTCACTATGCATAATATTTTTTGGTTCGATGGTGCTGCTCAAAATAATGGCACTCTGAGTGGAGCTTGGGGTATCATAAAGACTACGAGGAATACTATCTACAGGTGGACGTTCAATTGCGGGATGGGTTCAAACACCAGGGAATAACTTCTTGGTGTGTGGGCCACTTTATCTTTATCCCATAGGCTTCACATTGATCATCTACAATTGCTAGGGGATTCAAAGATAGTGGTGGATTGGTTAAATTATAGGTGTAATCTACATGTTACTTCACTTATGGGTTGTATGGAGAATATTAGGGACATCATTTCACTCTTCAATGATATTAGATTTGACCACATCTACATGGAAGAGAATGTGGAAGCAAATATACTATAAAAAAAAACACTCCAGGTTCCGGAAGGGAGGATCCACTTCAACAAATGGCGGGATGGCCAGGAGGCCCCCCCACTATCTCTTTGTCTCTACATTTGAAATTGATAGATTTTCGGGGAATTCTATGACTTCTATTTATTTTGAGTTATAACTGGTTCTATATTGTAATCATGGCTATAAACATTATGGACTATCCTCCTGCACTTTTTTTTCTATTTTTGGATTGTTTACATAGTGTAGAGACTGGATGGTTTTTTGAGTTTTCCGAAACAATGCAATTCCACTCATTTTTTCTGTGATGGATGATAATACCAATAGACGAAGGCTATAAGAAGTCATTGTAATTATGAACTCTTGTACTGTTTTTGAGAACAACATATATATAATATATTGAGAAATTTTCTATTGGAAAAAAACAAAGTTATTGTGTTCACATGTGTTTTCAGACGCATCTTCGTTGTGTCATATATAGACATTTCCCTATAAGTTGTCCAATTATGGGATGCAGTGCCACCACCACCGACATTCTCAGTGCTGATTGAACTAGCAATTCCACCACCATATAGTATCATAATACTCAGTGCTGATTGAACTAGCAATTCCACCACCATATAGTATCATAATGCTCTAGTTTTCTTTCCCCTTCAAATTTAATATAAATTTTATTAAAAATTATAATTTGTAATTTGATTGATTTATGAAACTTCAATTCTATTTTTTTTTTCACTTTAAAAAAGGGTAAGTTTTTAATATTTAGACAATTTTTTTATCAATTTATTAAAACATATAAATTATAAGTCTTGTGACATGCAGATGCAGGTTCCAACCGATTCCTTGCCAGATGGAAGGCATGCAAGTTTTATTTGATTAGATCAGATATTTCTGTTCGCAGTACAAACGTTAGAGTTTTAACTCAACCCCCAAAACAAAATTGTGCCTGTGACTCTGCGAAATTTATTCTATTATTTGTAAGAGTGCCAAAAATTTGTGTCATCGTACATATCACATGAGTTGAACCTTGCTCTAATCTCTCCCCACCCAAAAATGTTGGCAATGTTTCTCATTTTTCACAAATCTCCAGAGGAATATTGATTGGAACTGAAAATGAAGATGCATATGCAGAGTGCAGGCTCTTTTTCTATTCCACATAATATCATAGGCGCTAAGCTCTTTCTCATCATCTCATAATCAATCATGTTGACTAGTCGAAGAACCATTCTGGTGGCTCTACGGTGTATGTTGGGAAGCAAGACCATCAGTGGCAATGGGGGTCTATCTATACGACTACATATAACCAATCAGGCTCTACTAAGTATTGTAAGTATCACTCGTCTACGAATCATAATCAGTCTCAGAAGGTTAATAAGCGTATGGCTCATCAGTAGAAGTATCATCAGGCGTGAGGCTCAGTCAAAGGCAAAGCTTAAGTTAGCTACAAATCATAACTACTAAAACTCCACCCCATAGCCATCCTGCTGCTATGTTAATAATTATGTAGAAAGTGGGAGAATGATTGGGCAGAAAAGGGCCACTCAAGATGAATAACAAAGCCATAATTTTAGTTTTCACCATCCATTTTCAACTCCTTTTCTCTAATCAAGCTTTCAATAGAAAACAAGAACAAAGAGTAGAAAACATGCATTGAATACAAATACAACATTACCTAGTTGATTCATGACTACGATGTGCTTTGCGTCCCCCGTGTTCCTATAGGGTTACCTTCTCATGTGTAAGCTATACTCTATTATATAATTAAATATGCAGGGACATAACATAATATATATTAATAACATTTAAAATTTCTCAATAATATGAAGAATATATGGAGGTTTTTGGATTTTTGCAGTAAAGGGGTTGAAAGCAGACAACCATAATTTTTTCTTTTTAATAATAACAATAATAATTTAATTTTAAAGTCACAACATCAAATTGATTGATATATTAGTCTCTTGTTTTTATGACATATGATCTTCTTTGATAACTATTTGTTTTTTGATAACGAGTTGATAATGATTTGAATTCAAATTTGTAACCTCCAATAAGAAACCAAACAATTTTTACTATTAAACATATCCAAATTACACATCAAAAATTCCAACAAAATTTTTATAATATTAACAATCAATTAATTTGTTTTTTTTTTATGATAAACATGAATGTTATGAATAATAAGATAAACGAATATTACATGCATCATTGATTTTGTTTTGATTGTTATGATAATATAAAAACACAATATCTATATTATTGATTTTTGTTTTTATTGTTTTGATAATAAAAACATAATATCAATTTAATAAAACAATTTATATAATGCTTTTAAGTTAGTCATTAAAATTAATTTAATTGATTTAAAGTTAAATGTGAGTTTATTATGCTTGTTGTTGGTTACAAATTTAATTCTCTCTTGAGTTATTAGATGAAAATAATAATATTATTTAATCCATCTATTTTATCATAATAAAACTCTACCTAATGAAAATAATAATATTATTTTATTATAATAAAGTGGAAATATTTTATAGTTTATTTTAAAAATTAATTTTACATTCAAATATAAACACATTGAAATCTTTAATTTTGTTAATACATCTATTTTATCATAATAAAACTTTAAGTAATGAAAATAGTAATATTATTTTATTATAATAAAGTGGAAATATTTTATAATTTATTCTAAAAATTAATTTTACATTCAAATAATAATAATTAATTTTTAAGGTCACGGCAAAGCCACACTAAATTGGTGTATGAGACCCTCTTGTTTGTGGGACAAGAGAAACATATTGAAATCTTTAATTTTGTGAACTAGATTTAGAATAATTAATAACCTAACTTCAAGAGGATGATGATGATTAATTTCCAACAAGTTAGTGTCTGGATTTCATGCTAAGTTTCTTTATGGTACTTGGTATTTGTAGTACTTGGTATTGTTTATTAGATTATAGTTTAATAAGAAGTATGATACATTTATTTGTTATTAAGATGAATTAAGTTTTAAATTAATAATTGAAATTGCATTTTGATAAGTTATAAAAAAATGATTTTAAAATATTTAAAATTTATTGAAATTTTAATCAACACGTTATTTATTAATTAATATAAAATTTATTAAAGATATAAAAAATTAATTACACATAATTTATTAAAATTATTAATTAATATACAATTTATTAAAGATATAAAGAATTAATTATTTGAGGGTTATGGAGGATGATTAGAATATTAGTTATGGTGGTGCTCTTGAATAGAATATTAGTTATGAATAGGTTGACCAACTTTGTGGCTCAACCTCTCATCAAAGCATTGTGACTATTTGGAGTGTAAAAAAGGATTAAGAGAATCAATATGTTGCCCCCTTTTCATAATGTACCGAGTCCCCTAATACAACAACTAACACAGTTGCATTATGTATAACACTACTTCTTGTACATACATAATAATATGCATATAAATGTTGGCACAAATGACTGAATTGCCAACACATGAGAAAAGATGAACAAGTTAGTATTGGTTGAACATATAATTGGTTATATTCTTCTAGATAAAAAATAAAAATAAAACCTCAATTCAAATGAGGTGTCATGTTGTTTGGGATTTGATTAATCAATGCAATTGTCTCCTTAAAGAGTGACCTTCTAGGAGATAGGGTAGGGAGGAACTAATCCCAAAATTTACTAACCCAGTTCTAGGTAAATTTAGTAAAAATACAACTAAAATAAATGTTTAAGGTTTAGGTTGACTACAAAAGAGGCATTTGGGCTAGGGGACACGAATGCAGACTAATTTATGGACAATAACTAGGCCCCAAGGGGTGAGGGATCAAGCAAAATATGATTTCTTAGGTTTGGCTAGGGGTTTTTAGACATTGCAATGCTATTTAATTCAATTTATTTGCTTGGATTTAATTTTCCATGTTGTATTTGACCAAATCTTCAACATATGTTTATGGTAGAGCCACATAGCCATAATCTAGTGTGCACCTTTTAATGACCTTGGTGTTGCTCCAATTCCAATCAATCCAATGGGACGTGGGAGATTACATGCCTAGATTCATAGGCATGGAATTTGGGATGACATCCTTGATCCACTTGATGATGAGTCTACAATATTAACAAATCTCAACTCGTCATTCAATGTAATCCAGGTGACCTAGTCCCATGTCAAAGTATCAAATATGTATTTGAGCATGTCAATGCCTCTTATGAGAAATTGAATGGTTGAGAACAACATTGTCTTTACTAAGGTTTTGCCTTTTTGAAGGACTAGGGACTACAATAAAGAATGGTCATTGAAAGATAATTCAAACTTTGAAGCCTTGACCTTTCTAATTTAGGGAAGGCTTACTAACATCCCAAACCTTCCAAATAATTTGAGAAAAAAAATTCTCTTTCACTTTGGTTATGTCCAAGGTGACTGTGAGATTTTATAAAGTCAAAATCAACCATGATTTCTTATTGAAGGGATCTCCATGGAATATATATTTGTAGAAGCATCTTCTAGGTTGTGTGACCTTCTAGTACATTTATAGTCCATTTGTTACATAAATCTTGAAATTGGGTGTCATTGCTGGCCATTTCCCTAATCCCCCAATATCTATGGGTATAAGAGGATCTAATTAACATGGTGGAAACCTTTTCCATCCTCTATATTTTAATTAATGAGGATACATAGATATTTCTCTAGATGTTGATGCTTACTAGCCAATGGAAGAAATTTCTCTAAATTTCTATAGGTGTAGTGAATGAATTTTTTGATACTTGTAAGTATTGTTTACAAGAGTTGTCTTGTTATCTTGTTTTATCTTCGCCAATGCAAGGTTCTTTAGCATCGACATGACCAAGTTATGCAATTTGTTATTTTCCTCTATACATTAAACAACCATGTGTGTATGGTGTTTGATCTCCTCCATGACTTAACCAACACCATAAAAATTACATCAAGAATCAAACCTAGGTTATTTATGGAAAACTCCCACCAATTTACTTAGTAAACCACAACCGAACTAACCATAATCTCCCATTTTACTCTTTCATAACCCAACCACGTATAATATCTCCTTTTACTCTTCCATTGTTAATGACATTAATATGGTAAAGACTATGATATATTTGCACTTGCCTCACATGGATTCTGGTAAATTTATGAGAGACATTACTTGGTTATACATTTTAAAATCCCTCTCTTTGTTAAGTGCAGTGTAATCTCTTTTTTACTCGTTTTGTTAATAATATTGAATCATATTTTATAAGTAAATTTCTCATGATTTATTTCACAATGTTTATGATTAAATTTGATGAATAAGGTATGTAAAATATGATACACAAAGAGAAAGATTAGCATAAAGCAACTTCAACAATCTTCATCAATTCCAGAAACTAGTAAATGGCTTCCAGAAACTAGTAAAATAGCGGTTCTTCAACAATCTTCATCAATTCCAAAATTTTCATCAATTCTAGAAACTTGTAAATGACTTCCTTCATCACACAAGATCATAAAAAAAAACAAAGTGGATGTTCGATAATAACACTCTTACTATAGTCCATAAGTTTTAATATTCCAAGTTGCATTTTCACTACAACCTTTCACTATTTCTCTGCAACAATATTATGTTCATAATAAACATACTTATAATAAATAGATTTCAATCAATTCCTCTAAAAGTAAAGTATCTAATCTATCAAAAATTTGACATCTTATACAATGAAATGGAATAGAATCATTCATCCTATTAATAAGAAGTTTTGAATCTCCCATCTCTTCAATTCTATCCAAATCATTTCTATAAATATCCTAAGAAAAGTTAAAAAATATATAACTCAACTCAATGGTCCCCATTAAGAAATCAACAATATTAACGATATGTTTAAACGATCACGAGCTACATAAATGTTATAGGAGATGTTGTTTTGGAGTTGTAATTGTTACAATAATAAAATAATTCAATGTTGATAGAATAATTTTATATTTTGCATAAAACATAAATTCATAAATTCATGGATTAACTAATGAACTCAATTAATATATCAACTTTAGAAAAAGTGGGAATATTTACATATATGCAGGGGTTCTTTATCATTGAGTTTGGTGACAGGGAGGTGAAAAATAAAGACTGATAAGGGGATCTTTAAATTTGGGAAATACAAAGTTGTTTACATGGGACAAGTTTCAAAATTTTGTTTTTTCAGCTTTAATCATGTTCTCTACATCCATGTGACCATCACATTTATGTTATTTTCAAATTATAGAGAATAAGATTTACCTTTGCTTTAAAGGAGAATGAAGTATTGTTTAGAACGATATTTGAAATTAAAAAGTGTTGTTTTATGATGTATAAATGTATGTGGCTTTGGTTTATTTAAGATCAATATTCAAAAGAGGAAAATCATTATGAAGGAGGAAAATGAGGAAAATTATTATTAAAGAAGAAAATGAAGGTATAGTGAAGGGAGTGACGAGGAAATGGAATCCAAATTGAATATGATATTAAAATTCAACTAAAAAGTAATTTAGTTTATAATTGAAGAGAAATTATAAGTGACGTAATAAGTATAAGCTATTCACGAAAGTGGAACACACTATTTAGGATTAGAATGAAGGAAGATATTCCCTTCCCTTATTTAAATAAGGGAAGTAGATGGGGAAGTTGAAGATATTTTTTTTTTCAAAGGCTTCTTTTAACAATTAATAAATTAGTTATGTACTTATTGTGCATAACCAAAAATAAACCAGTACGCAGTGAACACTACAAGCTAGTAAAAAGAGGCTTCTAAAGCCCTAAAACATATTGAAAATGCCTACTAACATAAAGCTTATCAATAATGCCACTTATGTAAGCAACAAATAAAACACATTCCTTAGAAGCCATTTGGAGCAACCATAAAAGTTTTGTTATTAAGGCACATAAAGAAGAACTCACATACATACTTGAAGCTATCATTGAGATCAATCACACATTTAGGATACGATCATCATTTCATTAAGGCACATAAAGAAGAGCTCACATACATACTTGAAGCTATCATTGAGATCAATCACACATTTAGGATATGATCATCCTTTCAATTGCATGTGAACCCCCTATCATCATTAATTAGCTTAGCATTTGGGACAATAAGAGGCCAACCTTTACTAACTAGAAAAATATTGTCAGAAGACTTCTGATTCTCCAAGATAATAAGGGTGAGTGTTGGGAAAGTATCATTCATGGGTTGCAGACAAGGGCTACAAGGCCATCTATGGTAGCGGTATTTCTTTCTTGAACAATTCAACCTCCCACTAAAACATCAAGAATTATTGGAAGGATAAAACCGAGCATGCGAGTCAATGGAAAGATCCTTTCTCATAATGTCAAGAGTCCCTTGATACTCCAACAACTAGCACATATGCACCATTTCCAACTCCACTTATTTGTACCTAGATAATGATATTCATATAAAGATTAACATAAATGAGTGAATTGTTAACACAAGAGAAAAACTAAATAGGTTAGATTTGGTTGAACATAGAATCACTTATTTTCTTCTAGATAAAAAAATGTAACTTTAGTTCTAATGAGTTTCCATGTTGCTTGGAATCTAACAACCCTAGGAAATTTGTCCTTTTAGAGAGTGTCCTCCAATACATTTGCTTGGATTTGAGTCTCTAGATTCTCTTTAACTAGAAACATCCAATACATGTTTATATCACAACCACCTATCACCTGTTGGACATATTGTCAATGATATGTTGTCATTGATGTCAACAATTGATGTCATTATGATGTGATGATTTGTTGTTACGGTGAATTATCATTGTGATTTATCATAGATTAAATTGTCATTGATGTCAACAGTATATCAGTTAGCAGAAAATGTCAAATAGTGTGCAAAGATCAAAAGTGCAAGATCAGAAGGAGGAGCGAATGGTATGTGAATATCAAAGCTCAGAAGGAAGAGCGCATTGTAGAAGTGTCATCACGATTGATAGAAATATTGAGAATTACGCCAATGCATAAGAAAAGGTGAGAAGCCTCAGTAGTCATCCGATCAAGAAAAGTGACAGTATTGATCATCTCATGGAACGAACGTCGGTCATATGAGTGACCGTGGGCTTGAGGACCGTTGGAGGATCGTGATCGTTAGATCTGTAAGCCAGATCAATGATAGGCATGAATTGCAGAGAGAGAAAGAAAAATTAAACAACTCCCTGGTTCTAATCTCGTAATTGGTCTAGATCGTCAGATCTCATAAACCCAAATATTGACGACTGTGGTTGATCCAACACACGGGCAGATTAAATAATATTAAGTCGTGACCGTCATATACACAATCACCAGATCAACGACAGGGATAGATTGCAGAGATATAAAGGAGTATTAAACATCGTGCTATTTCCAATTCCGCAATTAGTTAGGATCGTCAAATCTTATAGGTTCAAAGATCGACGATTGTGGTTAACTCACCAAAAAACGCACAACTTCAAATTGTGGAGCTTGGGTGACAAATTAAACCACTCGCAAGTTGTGGTTCCGCAATCCACAATGACCATCGATGCTCACTTGACAATAGATCTACGGTTGGAATCAATTCCACTACCAACGAGCAGTTTCCATTGCGGAACCCGACGATAGTCTTAAAAGTCGTGCTGGTTGAGGACCCCACAACCATCCTTGATCATTGATCTGTTTCGACAGTATTCTCGACCGTTGGATCATTTTAAAGTGGAAGGATAGGATAAGAAGGGAAAAAGGATTGAGAATTCGATTATCCGAATACCCGTCAACAATCAGATCATTTTCGAGTGGAAGGACATGATAAGCTAGAAGAAGAGTCATTGGATTTAATCCAAGGCTAATCAATATCATAGATATATCAAGCTGTCGATCTAAAACCTTGATCAATGAACAACATTCATTTCAGGTTAAAAGATGTGAGGAGGTTACGCTCTGGAAAGTTTGAGATTTGAAATACCCGAAGCCCGAAATATGAAATAAATAAGGATCATCAGATGTCGAGGATATACGATGACCGTTGGATCAGGGTTGTTGGTCATCAAACCACGTCAACAAAGACATATGGCATATCACGTCAACAGACCACGTTAACAAGGACGTGTGGCAGACCACGTCAGCAAGGACGTGTGGAAAAAGACCATGTCAGCAAGTACACATGGCATAATCAAATGATGACATGTGTCAAGAAGAAATTGACTCGTGCCATGTCAACACGTGACACCAATAAATTATGTCACTCTAGAAGAATTACTTTGGGAGTTTCACCACTAGCAAATGACAAAAGCTTCGAAGTCCTGAAGGATGAAATCCCGAAGTAGACATGGTTTGGTCGATCTAAAGAAACACTTTGGGAGAATTCTCATCCGTCGATCTACTACAATGGAAAGATAGTGTAATTATAATAGACGAAGTCACAAAGTAATCTGTGGCCATCCATCTCAATGCTTGAATAAGATCCAGTCATCGGATTAAGCTTTGTAAGGTTCAAATCTAACCATTGATATAGTTCCGTGATATAAATGTGAACCGTCCAATCTGTTCGGCGAAATCGTATTCGAAGGTTTAAAAAGTTGAAATCCTGAAGTTTCGAAGAGCGAAGTTCCAACATTCGTTCATCTCATCAGGAGATTGAATCGTGACCATTGATTCTGATAAGCACTCAAGCGCTTGTTTAGTCTAGCGTCTGGTCACCGCCGTTAGTCGTATGGAACAGAGAAACAAGGGTAAAATGAAGGAAACGCTTAAATTGATAAGCCTGTGGTTCTACTTTTGTGATCATATGAAAATGGTTTGAAGGAAGCACCTCATACAGATTAATTTGACAGAGAGTTAACACTAGAAAAACACAGAGAAACGATAAGTGATCGAATATGATCTGTTGGTGAACTGAGAACACAAAAACAACATGATAACGATATAATGAGTTGATCCATGTATGTGATCAACTCATGAGGAAAAACAAATTGATACACAGTCATGATTAAAAGAGAGTTAAATCATGAAAACATTAATAAAGAATAAAAAAGAAAAATGATATTAATTAAAGATTAATATTATCATTTAAAATCAAATACACAATGGTTCAAATACCAAAAGACAGAATGATTCAAGTTCACACTAGTTGGAAGAGTATATAAATGAGAAGGAACGATGAGAAGAAGGGTAGTTGAATTTGTTGAAGTATATATAATTATATATAATGGATTGAATGGAGATTCATTCTATCAGGTTGGTGCCTGTTTACAAGCTGGGTCTTGTATGAGGATTGGATTCCTCACATCTCAGTTGGATCTGAGATCAACAAGCTGAGACTTGTTATGAGGGTTGGATTCCTCATTTCTCAGTTGGATCTGAGAACTACAAGCTGGGTCTCTCATAGTTGTATCAAGATGATATTTAAAGATTGATCTTATGTATTCATTCAAGTTATTTAAATAAATAAAGTATTTATTCTTTTATATATATTGTTTGAGAAAATTAAATAATATTTGTTGTTTAGTTAATTTTTGAAAAGTGAAAATTGTCCTAAGTTATGTGACACTGATTCACCCCCCCCCTCAGTGTCAAGTACTCATTTCAACATCACCATCATCTAGCTTATAATTTTTAAATGTCTTGGTCTTGTTCCAATTATAGTCCTTCAACCAGGCCGTGGGAGATTACATGCGTAGATTTGTAGGGAGAAAATTTAGGATGATTCCCTTGATCAAGTTGAGGAGAATTTTATAATATTGAAAAGTATGAACTCACCATTCAAGTTAATCTAGGGGACCTATTCCTAGGTATGAACATCAAATATATCCTTGATAATGTTGATGCCTCTTTTGAAAAATCAAAGGGAAAGACCAATGTTGTCTCAACTAAGGTTTTTCCTTTGTGAAGAAGGATGGGGGGTCACCATAGAGAATGATAATTGAAAGTTAATCCAAATCTAAAGCCTTCACATTTCCAATTTAGGAAATCCTTACCAAAATCCCAAACCTTCTAAATACTTCAAGAAACAAAGTCCCTTCCACTTTGACCATGGGTGAGGTGACTACGAGAGTTTGTAAATTCAAGTTGAACTGTGATTTATTATTGAGGGAAGCTTCTTTCCATTTACTATTTCATAGAATCACCTTCTAAGCCTTGTCATTTTCCAAGGCATTGATAATTCATTTGGCACATAAGGCTTGTGTAGTATCTCAGTTTTGACCATCTCTTTTTTCATGCCCTTTCTTCATGAAATTCAAATTAACCATTCCCACAAACCATTCATTCGATTTTATTCTATGCCGTTCATTTGCTTTGGCCATTCGATATTATGGGATTCTATTAGTGGGTTTGTTCCCATGTTATGATGAAGACTTTAATTGGAGCTTGTAAGTGACTAAGGAGAGCTAAGGAAGAGAATTCTATGAGCTTGAGAAGTGAGATGGAAGGTTGAAAAGAAGTGAAGAGGCTAGGTTGATATGAAGCCATACCCATTTCCTTTCTAATTGTTGCTCACTGTGTGCTTAACAACCAATATATTAATCTATTGAGTTGATCCCAAAAGCATACAAAATTTTGGACTCCTTTTGCATACACTGAAAATATATAGAAGGAAGAAGATATTTGAGGGACTACATAGTAGAGAAGGAAAACATCTTCTTTATGTTGTGTGTTGTGGTGAAGGAAGTTCATGGATGGGCTGGCTGGAGTATTGTATGCAAAATTATGGGGTAAATAGTTTGATTGAGCTTGAGTGTAATTGTGTTAAGTGAGTGAACTAAGTTTCCTTAGCCTAGTTCATTCACCTTTGTGGTCTCATAACCCAACTTCAGGGTAGCATCCATTGAGGATTTCATACGACTAGGTAGAAAATTGCTTGCTAGAAGTAAGTTTCATTGGACCAACTTGTCCAAAGATAAGTGCTCCATCTCTGTTAGGAATTCATGTTTATGATTATGATTATTAAGTTGGTATTTTCTTATGTATCAATTGGGTAATGGAATTTATGGATGAATGATGTGTTGCATGCTTGATTGTTTCATTGTTAGGCTGCATACCTTTGTAATTCAAATTCCCTAGAGTTCATTGTTTCAAATTCATGTTATACATTTGACAATATATTGCATTCAAGTTTATGTTGTGCATTTGGCATTGTGTGATGCAATCAAAGTTGGTTGTCAGGGGATAGATCCAATTCAAGTTGTTTGTGTATATTGGCATGACCCCAATCCAAATGCCAATATGGAGCACACTCATTTGAATGAGCCTTGAACTATCTAATTATGAATGTCATCAAAGGCTACATGCCTATTATTTTTCCAAGTTCACACCCTTGTATGAATTTCGAAGAATTTTAACTTCAAACAATGACCGTTGTGGCCTTTACTTGTATTTATTTCAAAGGGTTCATTTGAGATAGGTTAGTTATCCCCTGTTTGATTGGAAGTGATTCTTCAAATGTGTTGAAAACCCCTTTTTGGTTGGTATTTAAAATAGTGCATTTGAAAAAGGAATGATGGCCTATCAGGGGTTATTGAATGATGCTTTTTCAAAGTGGCTTGATAGCCTACCAAGGTCATTCAAAAGATGTTCTTTTGAGTTGGCTTGATGGTCTATCAAGAGCATTCAAAGGATGTTCTTTTGAGTTAGCTCAATGGCCTATAATGGGCATTTGGAAGATGTTCTTTTGAGTTGGACCAATGTTCTTGAGTTCACTCAAAATATGTTTTTTCGAGTTGGTCTGATGGCCTATTGAGAGAATTAAAAATATGTTCTTTCAAGTTCGCTTGATGGCTTATCATGGGTGTTCAAAAGATGTTATTTTGAGTTGGCCTAATGGCATATCAAGAGAATTCAAAAGATAGGCGTGATGATTTATTGGATAGAGTTTTTGAAAGTGGACGATGGCCATCTTGCGAAAGAGCCCGATGGCCATCTTTTGAAAGAGCCCGATGTATTTTCCATCAGAGAGATCATTTGAAAGATGAGATATATTTTGAATGAGGCCGATGGCCTTTTCTTATCCATTAGGCACATCCTTGAGAAGGGCTCGATGAGACATTTTGAAGTGATCGATGACTAATCTTTTGAATAGACCCAGTGGGATGATGTTTGAGTAATTCTTTCAAAGGATGGATTAGGGTGATCTTCAAATTAGGCTCTAAGTGTTTACATTTGAATAAGGGCCAATGCCTTGATTGATACATGTATTGTTTGAATGAAGAAAATTAATGAGACCCAAGAAGGGTTAACTCAGAGAAAACGATAAAGAAAAGGTGCCCACTCTTCCTCAATGAGGTTATTGAGGGTGATGAGTACATTATAGAGTGGTATCAGAGCTCACGTTACAACACTGGTCTTGTTATGAGTGAGAAATAGAAATGTCAAATTGTGTTAGGAGTTGGCTATGACACTAGACCTGTATGGGCTAGGAAGTTGTTGTTCACGTTGCAGTTATGGGCAAGAAAGACTTAAGTAGTATGAAGAAAATTATAGTTCATTCACAACTATTCGACATGGATCTACCAAAGGGATAAGGCATACAATAACACATCCAACGAGATATGTAATTAAGTTTGACCAAGTTAATGTGTGCCACAACGTCCCTAATTTAAAGGAACATGATGATGATCATCCTCGCTCAGTGCACGAGGTTGACTATTAAAACCCACCTATCTTGATCGTTTGATCTG
>ML839713.1:56256-68905 GCA_009831015.1 Picea engelmannii | reverse complement strand
AGGAAGATCCTTCTAGAAGCGGAAGCTTCTATTAGGTCTTCTTACATCCGCCTTATTCTATTTTATTGAAAGGCCTTATTAATATTGACCTTTATTACATCCAAATATATTGTTCTACCTATGTGCGGGTTAGGACCCTAACACTTTCAAAATAATTTTTTCTTGTTATGATTATTGTTAATTGAGATTAATTTTAATTTACAAATTTATAAACTTAAATTAATTATTTTATCTTAAAATAATTTAAAAACATTTTTTTTGAATTTCTTTTAATTAAGTTATATTATACACTATATGTTGATTAATTGGGTTGGTTGTCATTGATGTCAACCCTTGAAGAAAGTCCGATAGCAAATTCCGGTAGCACAAAGGTTTGGGTAATGGACCCAAGTTTGTTTGATGTATAATGGTATGAGTTTTGATATATTTGCAAGTAAGACTATTCTATATGGATAGTACATGTCATGCCATTTTTAGTGGTATGTGGAACGTCACATAACTCCTCACGGTTTGAGATTTATGTCCTTACGAAGTTGGAGGACTCTCATATGTTGGCTTGAAGCCCCAAAAGGTCAAAGAAGTCAAAGTGCTTGCAAAGAAGAAATTATTTAAATAATAAAGTGAAGTGACAAAGTCAAAGAGGATTATTTAAATAATAAAGTGAAGTGACAAAGTCAAAGAGGATTATTTAAATAATAACGTGAAGTGACAAAGTCAAGGAGGATTATTTAAATAATAAAGTGAAGTGACAAAGTCAAAGAGGATTATTTAAATAATAAAGTGAAGTGACAAAGTCAAAGATGATTATTTAAATAATAAAGGGAAGTGAGAAAGTCAAAGATGATTATTTAAATAATAAATTGAAGTGACAAAGTCGAAGAAGATTATTTAAATAATAAAGTGAAGTGACAAAGTCAAGGAGGATTATTTAAGTAATAATGTAAGTGGAGAACTTTCTAATTATGGAAAGTGGTTATAAGAAGGTTAACCCTAAAATGAGGAAAATGGGTTAAGTGGTTAAGTGACTATTGTATACATGGACAAGTGGCAAATTGGGCAAAGTTGGACATAGGTGAATATGTGGATAAAGTGGCTATGTGGGCAAAGTGACCTAGAAGATGCTTCCAAGGAAGCTACTTGGAGAGTATAAATAAGAGGCAATGCTATCTCATTTTGATCACACTTGAGCATATTGAATATCTACAGGTGATTGAGGTAAACAAATGATATCTAAGTTGAATTTCAGAGGGAAGGTGAAGTAAAGAAGGCCGAAATTCAAGGGAGGATAAATTCTTTTGATGATGCTTTCTAAGGTGTTTCGGGTAAAAACATCATAACTTCTTCATAACAGATCCAAATTCAGTAAGACCAAATGTGTTGGTTAGAGTACAGTCTATAGTATTATGTGTACAATTTTTAGATCCATTCAACAAATATTCCATGCGGAGCACTCTCTACAAGTTCGCTCTCTAGAATAAGCCATAATTCAACAAGGTATGCCATTTTCGCTATAACTCCTTTTCTGAGAGGTTCCAAGTAGTGACACCTGGAGGAATTGCATAAAACACACTGAAGAACATTGTGTACTATTTTCAAATCTTTATTCATTACAGGTACATAGTTATGATTATTTCAAGTTAGGGTTGTTGACTAATAAAAAACTAGTCATGTGAGACTAAAGTAAAGTTTGATGAAAATGCTAGTCTCTTGTTGTTAAAGTTAAGGAAGGTTTGCAGGTATGTGATCATATACACCAGGTATGTTACATAGTTACAAATCATAGTTGGATGATAAAATTGATGAGGGATTTTGGTTGAGGTACATGTTGGGTACATGGTTGAGACAAGTAGTTGATGAGTTGGCACATACATGAGGTGTATAGTTGATGATGTTGGTACATATTGATGAGTCATAGTTGATGAGTAGTTGATACATGATTGGTACATACTTGGTACATGGTTGGAGGCACTTGTTAGTAGTATTGCTGACACATGGTTTATGGATGATGTAGCATACTTGTATTTGTATATTATTAGAAGCACATATTTATGTTGGTGATGATTATGAGTTGTTTTGTTATGCTTGGTTGATGCACATCTTTGAGAGTATTCTTGGTGATTGATCTTGGTGAGTAGATATGATTGGTTGATAAGATTGATGAGACAGGTTGTTGTGATAGGTTGTTTGGACATGTTGTTGTGACATATTATTTGTACAGGTTTGGTGCATGGTACATGTTGAGGTACAGGTTGGTGCATGGTTGATGCACTTGTTTATGGTACAAGTTGATTACAGGTTGTTTGGTACAGGTTGGTGCATGATTGATGCACTTGTTTATGGTACATGTTGATTACAAGTTGATGCATGGTTCAAGTTATTGGTATAGGTTGTTTGGTGCACGTTGATTGGTACATGTTCACAATAGTATATCTCATAGTGATAGTGTGAATATGGTTCCATCATTCTACTTCTACATCAAGGAGGTTCGATGGGGCAAGGACATGTGGTTGTAGCCACCTTCCGGCTGTAGCCGGAGAACATAGGGGGTTGTGGCCTCCTTTTGGTTGTATCCAGAGAATTGGGGAGTTGGAGCTTCTCTCAGGTTGTATCCTGAGAAACTAGGGGGTTGGAGCCTCCTTCCAGTTGCAACTAGAAAACAAAGGAAGTTGGTGCTTCCAATGAATGTAATTCTTCAAGACATATAAGAAAAATCATTCCATGGTTTTCTCCCACTTTGGGTTTCCACGTAAAACACTGGTGTACTGTGTATGTGTATGATTTCTCATTTGTTCATTGTTTATTTACTCTGCAACTTTTTTCTTTTTTTTTGTAAGTTAGAAGTATTGTATTAGATCCTGCAGTAAAAGAAATTACATATGTCTGTCTCTACTGATCAAACATGGCAGCAGTGCCCTGGTGGGAAGCCACATCTGCCACTTGTGCAAAATAGAGGAATAAAATATGCAAAAAAATAAAACTACGTTGCCACGCAGGGCATGGTTTTGACTGCTAAGCCGAACAAAAAAAACATAGACCAGACACTCCAGAACTGGTCGGCCTCCCATGGATACCGAAATAAAACAAAAATCATAAACCTGAAGCATGGTTAAATAAAACCTGGATCGAGCCTTGGTCCAACAATGCTTGGTGCCCCTACGATTTTCCTTTGTCAAGTCTATCTTGGTCTGATATGGCTTGTCGAAGGTCCTGTAGGAAGGACATCATGAGATCCACTCGGCTCCAACGTTCAGATTCCTTGAATTGCAGCTTGAGTAAGGCCGATTTGACATCCCCTAGACCCCTCTTAAGGTCTTTCAAGGAATCCATGATTTCTACTTTGTCTGCACACCTGTCACAAGAAGAAGGGAGGAAGTTACAGGGGGACAACGGAGAGCCAAAGGAAGAGGATGGAGAAATTGAGGGAGCAAAGGAAGTTATAGGGGGTGGTGGAGGAGGGTGGCGAGGGGGAGAAGGCGGTAGTGGAGCATGACAAGGAGGGGATGGGGGTGGAGGTACGAAGCCAAGGAAATTTCCATAGTTGTCAAACCATTCAATCTTGCAGGCGTAAGGATTCAAGAGCAGGGAGAGGTCCGGGGTGGTCTCACGAAAAGGATGAGTAGAAGAGGGAGTTGCTATAGGATTCAAGATGGGGATGCCATCATTTTCAGGGGGAGAACCAGAAGGAATGCCATCGTTTTCAGGGAGAGAGTCAGAGTTTCTTCCTTCCTCGTGTTGTATACCAGACCACCCCTCTTTTGGGTTTACCCCTAAGACGGGGCATGGTGCTGGCTACAGGATGAATCTGGGATGAGGAGCGCAAGGGAAGTTCAAGAGCCCAGGGCAGGGAGCGCAGAGCACAAAGGAAGAGAAATACCATGGGACGGAGAACGTCGTGTAGATACAAGGAAACGAAGCCTACTAGTAGAACCTGTGATGAGAGGCACGAACCAGAAGACCAGGAGGTCGCAGTCAGAGAGGAAAATGAAATTGAAAACCAGGGAGAGCTGAAGCTGCAAAGGTCGAAGGCGCAAATGAGTTTCTGCATGCCCAGGCACAAACTTAGGAGTGAAATTGTGAGGTTGTTGATGGGACTGAGAAGGCGTACTTCCCATCGCTGTGAAATATCCCATGCAGAGGAGCGTCATAAGCGTGCGACAAGATGGCCGCGAGAGGAGTTTGAAGAGTGATGATGGGGGATTCATTCCCATGAAGTGATGGATGAGGGGGGGTGAGTCTAAGCTGATGCGAAGTGGCCGGACGCCTGGCCAGATGGCCTCCCCTTGGCCTGACCACGTTCTATGCTAGATAACACCCCATCCAGGGATTTACTCTGCAACTATTGGATGATAATGCTACATTGATACAACACTTGCATTTTATGTTTAAAAAGGATTAAATTGCTCTATTACTGATTCACCCCCCCCTCAGTAATCCAACACTACATAAGGTAAATATAACTTTGTAATTCTCTTATCAAACCATTTCTTTTCCATGGATTTTAGCGTTTCAATATTAACATTTTTCGTAACTCAATATATGACTTATATTTTGAAAACATAAAGGAAAATCATGTCTCACATGAAAATGTGAACATTTAGTTACATAGTAGGGTGTTTTCACTTTGTTAAGATTTTATCGTGATGGGATGTTTTAAGTTATTTGGACTATAAAGATGAGTTATATGAAAATTAAAACCTTTATAGTTATTCAATCTCTTGATTCCACACATTGTTCAGTTTTTATCACTACCACCTCATCATTGACCATATGGTTCCTTAATGTAGGTTGTGATAATCAATGGTGGCTTCTTGGAGGATTCCTCATTCTGCCATCACCTCCCTCCTGCTTCTTGTCATGGCCATATCCTCCTCTCCCTTGCATCTATCTTGATGACACTATCTTCAAACAAGAAAACACGATGCTTTAGTCATGGCATCATCCTTAAATTCAAACGTATCAACATCAAGTGTTTCTTCCACTTTGGGGAATGGAATGGTGTAACGGTGTTAGAGAATTGATGCCCTGGGTTGGCATTTGTACATGTGAAGTGCACCCATGGATACCACATATGGTTGGGGTGAGTCCTCCATTTTGTTGTTCACTCATGGATTCAGTCCCCCCTAGGGAGGCATGCTTGTTAGCACTCTCATTTTTTTGGAATTGGTTTAATCAAGCGCCAAGTGGGTATTTTGGTTGGTACCCTCATCTCTACTTTTATGTTCATAGGATCGAATTGTATTGAGTATCTTTGTGCTCGGGTTATTTTCTAACAATAGAGTGAAACTCTTTAAGACAATGGTTGGGGCAGTTCATCCTGCCTTCCATCACAAAATAACATTTTTTGTCAAGATTTGCGACACACGATCTTTTAAAGGGATTCCAATCTCACAACCTCCTACTCAAATCCTCATGTGCATGTGTGTTGTTTTTCAACCATACCTACACCTTTGTCAATAAAGGCTCCTTGTCCCAACTGGAGCAAATTCCCACCCAAGGAGACGATTCTACTAGATGAATTAATTTTATTTTTCAAGGCATTTTCCATTTGAAACCCTCCTACCTCTAGTGCAAGTATTTTAAATATTTTCCTATTCTATTTCTTCTCTCATATTTTTTTTGTTGCCACAATTCAAGTTTGTTGGGTGTGATTTGTTGTTGTCATTTCCCCTTTATTATATTGATTATGTATGATGCTTGAATATATGCATGAATACATATCAAAATCCTTCTTATGGATGGAAATAGATAAGGTTGATTAATATGTTGCAATGAATATTGTTATAAACACCCCCTCCCCAACTCTCCCACATTCAAACCCTAATCTTAATTTCAACTAACCTAAAATTCAAATACATGGAGGGCTTTGACTTATTTATCCATATTCAAGCTTGTTACAAAGTTTATCAAAGACGAAGAAGAGTCACAAGGGGATGGAAGAACAAGTAGAGGTCTTTGGAGATATGCATGCCAAGGTAGAAAAAGAAATGGACATCATTCAAGGTTATGTATTATATCTTCATTTCCATTCAAAATTCCTTGGGATTGACTAAAATGCTAACTTGCATGAAATTGTTGTGTTTTGTGATGATTTTTGAAATGAAATTATTGATTTGCAATGGAAGACCATATTTGGATTACTTTTTTTTTTCAACAAAAAACAATATTTCTATATTAAAATAATGTTGTGACCAAATTATCCAATATGATAATACAAAAATTATATAGAAAAACTACATTCTAGAGCATTGGATTACTCTTTGTAAACATTCTCAACAATGCTATTGAGTCTCAAAGTGAAAAATTATTACATTGGCACTGATGGATAATTCCCTCTAAAAAAACATATAAAGGAACCATTTTTTACAGTGGAGCGGATCCAATTCAAAGTAGTCAGAAATGACAATTTTGAATATTAAAATCCCCCTTTAATCTACTTGACGATGTTGACAATGGAGATGCCTTGCAGCTCGAATCCATTCCTCAAGTGAAGCTGATGAATAAAAGGGCCCCTCAGTCGACCTTAAACTTTAGATTCTCCTCACTTTGTATGAAATAGGTATCGACGAAGTGCTTGTATATTTGAGGCTCATCGAACCGCCACATAAGTGACCACATGACACTCATCGATGCCTCCACTCATTACATGGCCACTGATGATCACCTAATGATTTTCCCCCCTCCATCATCATGAGAATGAGAATGGTATCTCCCCACCATCTCCTTCAGCCACTCCCCATATCCTTCTTCCTCTTATAAGTAGTAGCGAAACCACAATTATGTATATGAGTATGACATCTTATAGCTTCTAGTCCTTGATGATGGTTGGAGTGTCCACTTGAAATGTTGGACGTTTCAAAACTTCCTACACAATGTTTATCCATAAATATTATACACAATTATGTAGTTCAAGAACCACGTCTCATGATGCATACAAATAAACAACCTTGGTGATCTAGTGAGTGAGTTGGGATGAATGATCCAGACCACACTAATGGTCATCCCATGACCATCAAAGGCCCAATGCATAACATCTCAATAGTAACATAGTCATTTCAAAAAATATATATGGGCATGTGCACAATATGGTTGTTGGGAATGTGTTATATTCTTTTAACATCATGGTTGTTTTTGGTCCATTTTGTGGTTTTCGGCCAATGGTTTTTCAACCTATTGTAATCTAATCTCAGTTAATGGATTATGGTTGTGATCTAATTTAGGTTAACGGATTAGGGTTTTGGAAGCTGCGGAATATCTATATATTTCATTGTGAACAATGAAGTTAATATAATGAAGAAGATAGATGTGCGGCTCTAAGGTGTGTTGGTTTTATCGGTTAAGGGTTTCCAAGGCAAATCTCTATGTATTGTGTGTGTGCCATTATTGTTTTTTCTATTTTACTTAAGAAATTGTATGCATTGTTTCACTTCAAAGGTTTAAAACTTATAGTGGTAACCACCCAAAACGGTCATGGTCATGGTGAGTGGTAATGAATTGGGAGGAGTAGTCCATTCCTCTGTTAAAATTTTTTGTTGTCAATGTAAGAATTGATGTCATTTAAAGACTCTTTTCACATCACTTGATTTTACAAGGATTGTTTGTCTAGCCTGGTTGGTTCCCATACTCAACCTAAGATAAGGGGAATTTATAGTGTCCTCCTTATCTGACAAAAATTTCCCCAAAATCTAGTAGGAACTTTGTTGGAAGTTAGACTTCCACCTCATTGTTGAGAACTTTCCCCACAAAATATTTCCCTAGGGATTTTGGCCCATTTTAAAGAAACCTATATTATTGGATTTTCAAAAAAATGAGCGTTAAGGACACAACTTTGTCTCACTGAAAAATATTCTTTTTCCTGAAATGAGGTGATTTGAGTGCCCCTTATAAAATGCCTCAACCTTGATCTATGCACTCGTTGTAGACCATGTCCAAAACGAGCCACTATTCATTACTTTTCCAATAGACCTTCCACCAAATGCAAGCCAAAAAAATTTAACTGCTTCAACCAAGCCATAAAATCCCTATATGCTTCATTGTGCCTTTTCATGTCCTTCCCCCCTCCATTGCATTCATCTACAACGTCTCCACATTGCCAAAAGCTCAAGGTGTTGCCTCCATCTCTTCTCCTCAACCTATTGAGAAGTAGGTTCAATAATTAAATGAATGCCCATGTAGGTTCACTTTTAAGCAAATTATTTGTGATTACAAGCAACAAATACCTCATAAATGGCACATAAATGCATTTTCACACCATTTTAAAATAGAATGTTTCAACCTCTTCACCTTATAACGATGCATGTTTTCCACCTTCAAGGGATGCATGTTTTGCACCTTCAAGGGCAATTGCTAATTATTAATTATCCACTTTTACACTTTCGATACTGAATTATTGTTTCCACACTTTTAATTATTATTTACAAGAATCAATACCGAATCATTGTTTCCACACTTTACTTTTAATTATTATCGAGTTTTACACTTTCAATATAATGAAAAATTGTTTTCACACTTTTAATTATTATTTAGTATTGTTTACCAGAGTTGTTTTTATCTTTTCCAATACGGGGTTCATTAGCATCAACATGACCAAGCTATGTACTTTGATCTTTCCATCTATACATTAAAGAACTATGTGTGTATGGGTGTTTGATCTTATCCACAACTTAACTAAAACCATAAAATATATATCAAGAATCAAACCTAGGCTATAGGCTATTTATAGAAAACTCCCACCAATTTACTTAGTAAACCACAACTCAACGAATTGTGATCTCTCCTTTTACTCTTCCATTGTTAATAACATTTTACTCTTCCATTGTTAATAACATTAATATGATAAAGAATATTATCAATTTGCACTTGCCTCACATGGATTTTGGTAAATTTATGAGAGACACTACTCATATATATGTTTTTGAATCCCTCACTTTGTTAGGTGCAATGCAACCTCTCTATTTACTCTTTTCATTAATAATATTGAATCATATTTTATAAGTAAATATTACATGATTTATTTCATGATGTTTATTATTAAATTTAATGAATAAAGTATGGAAAATATGACATGTAAGAAAAAAAAATAAAAATCTAAAACAACTTTAAAAATAAAAAGTAAGCACATTAAGGTTTGGTTAGTGAATAAGTAAGAAAAAAATAAACAAAGGAGAGATACAATGATACACAATTGAAATTGATTAAAAACTCATGAAAAAAAGAAAAAAAAGAAATTTTTTAAATATCTGAAGCTAAAATAAATAAAGATTATATATATATATATATATATATATATATATATATATATATATAATCTTTCTAAGGAATATATGAAGGGACCCTTTCAAATTTCTTTCAGACAGGAGGCTCTATTGCTCAATAGAGTAACAGAGTGTGGCTTTGAAGCTCTTGATTGATATCTTCTTTAATGACATTCAACCTTTATTGAAGATGCATTCACTACTTTTAAATGTGTGAGCTATCTTTACATTTTGGTCTCATAATGATTTTGATATTATTAGCATACACAAACAACTACAATTTTGATTTTCCTTTTCCTTTTTTTAAGGAAAAAATTGTAATAATATATTGTCCATGAAATTTTTTATATTACATTCAACATCTTTCTTGCATAAAGTAACAAAAAAAAACTAGACAAGCTCTAAGAATTTCCCCACATCCATTCTTTAAATAACATTCTCATTTATCCATCTATTACACATTTTACAAAAAAAAAAATAAAAAAACTTCAAAATTTAGAAAAACAAGTGAAACGAGTTATCAATAGTTTCCAGTGCCTTCATCACCAATAAAAACAAGAAATTGAATTATTTCATCAAAGAAGTGCCAGTGTATTTTAAAACTACAATAAAAGAGTGGTTCTTCAACACACAAGCTCATAAGAAGAAACAAAAAGGATGTTCAATGACAACACCCTCCCTATATTCCACGGTTTTAGCATTATAGGTTGCATTTTCATTACAACCTGTCATTGTTTATCTGCCATAATAAGATGTTCACGATACACATGTTTGTAGTGGACAATGGTTAATTGATTCTTCCAAAAGTACAGTATCAGAAATTTGAAATCTTATGCTATGAACTGAGATAGAACCATTGATACAATTAATAAGGAGTTATGAATCTCCCATCATTTGAATTCTATCCAAATCATTTTCCACAAATATCCTCAAAATAATTACAAAGGTATACAAGTCAACCCAATTATTTGTGTTAGGTCTCAAGTCTAAGGAAATTAAGAAATTTCTTTTTCCATTTACAATCACATTATTTTTACAATATCAATAATCATTCTATGTTTTTTGGAGAGCTAGGTGCGGGTGGGGTGCTCTTCGACCCTAGAGGAAATCAATTAATGGAGTATTCTTGGAATCTAGGAGTCACTACCAACAACAAAGCATAAGCATACGCTATGTATGTGAGAATACAATTGGAAAATAAGAGAAAAATCATTGAGCTTAATATAGTCAATGATTTTGAAAACACAATTTGCTATTTTATCAAGGCCTCCTCACCAAAAGAAAAAAGTCTAGAAAATCTTGTGGAACACATTATAAAAACTTTTCAAGGAATTCAGACACATTTTTTTCACATTCTCCGTCACCATAAAACGGTTGCGGATTCCTTATCAAACAAGGCCATGGTCCTAGCTCCTGGTCATATGGGGGTGAATGGAGTGGTGTTGGTGGTTCCCCCTCCGTAAAATTTGAAATGACCAAGTGTCACAAATGGCTCAGGAACATGATATGATATCCCCAACGTGTGGAAGGGACATGCACAATACTTATTTTAACTAACTCCTTTAGAATCTTAGGAATCATCATTCGAAATATGGAACACTATCAATTAGTGCATGGAGGGATCATTCATAGGATGAAGTATGTATGGGGGAAGCCTGCAAATGCACTTGTTCTGATGGCTCTGGAGCAGGGGAGAAGTATGATCATTATAATGGAAGGTGGCGAGGATGGACAAGTATGTTTCTTCAACCAAATTAAGGAGGATATCGTCAGTAGTACCTGAGAGATGCATGGCCAGTTTGTGAAGGATATCTCAGGCATGGGTAATCATGTACGTCATATTGTAGGAATTATAAATGTAACTGGGAATAATGTTTTCCATGACATTCCTAAAATTTGGATTTGGAGTCTGTTTTGGAAGCGTTTGGGTCACTTGTCTCTTGGTCAGTCTAGGCCAGCTGAGAAATCTCAAGAATTTTCAACAAATTTGGATTTTGTAATCAGTGGCTCTAATTTTGTGCATTCCCCTAAATAAGTAAAGTCAAGCTCTGGAAGAAACTCTGTAGAATCTTCAGAGCGTCTGATCAAGTTATTGGAACAACCAATTGTCAGTACTCAAGTTCTTCCTCCACGAATTCTCCTGGGAAAAGAAGATAGTATGGACAATAGGGAGTGGGAAGACAATGTGGATGAGGAATTGGAGGCTAACAATGAGGAAAGGAAAATATTGACTCTCAGAGTTAATTCCCTTAGTTCTACAACAACATTTGCACTTGATACTCTCAGTCAACATTGTGTTCTCATCGGTCAACTTCAGGATGAAGTAGATTTCTTGCGTCGCCAACTAGTTTCTCTTCAAGAACAGACAACACAGAGGAATGAGGAACATGGTAATTCAAACTTGGTTGTAGGGCCAATAGGAGGAGAGGTAGCTGAAGTGGGAATTCTATTGGACCTGAACACGTCAGTAGAAGTGGAGGAGGAACAAGAACAATAAGAGAATGATCCTAATCAAGCAAAAAATTAAATCATAGCTATTGTATGTTTTGATTCTTAGTATGTAATAGGTATTTTTTCGAATCTATGTAGCTATAAACAACAATAATAGTAAGAACTGGACACAGGATAGATGGAGGAAAAAAATAGGTTGAAATAAGCTTTGTCAGAGCTAGACTTATGTAATTTTGAATACTCTTTATGCTTCCTGTGGCTCTGGCCATGCATTTTTTCATATTAATATAGATCCAACATTTCTTGTGAAAAAAAAAATCATTCTACGTTTTTTACTTTCCGACAACTATCACTAGAATTCAACAATGCAATTGTTGGTGAAACCACAACTTTACATTCCTTAAATTGCGTTTTTGAATGCATAAATCGATTGAGCACCTTAAAAAACCCCAGACACTTAGAATATGTAGTCTCTACCACTGAAATCTGTAATTTTCTAAATTTCTGACTGGATTTTAGACAAAACTCATTGAAAAAAGTACCGAGAAAAGGGTAAAAATGTAGAACGTGTATACTACATCTTAACAATCAACCTATTTAGTTAAACGATTATTAACTACATAAATGTTATAGGATATGTTGTTTTGGATTTGTAGTTGTTACGATAAGAAAAAAATTCAAGCCGATAAATAAAATATCATATAATAATAATAATAATCTATTTTTAAGGTCACGACCAAGATATACACCAAACTAGTGTATGTGACCCCATTGTTTGTGGGACAAGGGACTCCCTCCACAACGATTTGATTGTTAAAGTCTACAGAGGTATACATACTCTACCCCTTCTGTATTTGAACTTGTAACCCTTTGAATTATATATGTATATAATTCAAGTGATGGTTGAAAACCTCACACAAAATAAACAACTGTTATATATATATATA
>ML839713.1:0-42693 GCA_009831015.1 Picea engelmannii | reverse complement strand
CTGTGATTGTTGTTATTCTGTTGAGGTTCTTTAGGAGGGACTGTCATTCTGCAATCCTTGGCCATGTGTCCAAAATTGTTACATTTGTAACATTCCACTTCAGTGCTCAAAGATTCAAACCTGTTGTAACTTCTTCTTTGTGTTCCACTAGGTCTCCTTGAATAATCCCTTTGTGTATATCTCTCAAAGTTGTTACTGTTCCTGTTGTTAGCTCTGCAATTCACAACTTTATGTCCAAAATTATTACATTCATAACATAAACCAAAAAATATAGTTTGATACCTGGGAGTTGAAGATCTTCTTAAAGGAGGTGCTCTTATGAATTCTTCTTCTTCTTGAGGCCTATTTGTCTGTTGTTGATTCTAAAATCTGAATCTTCTCGGTGGAGGAGTGTTCTTGTAATCTTCCTTGTATATCTTTCTATCATCTTTGATTGTTTCTACATAGCTCTTTGGATTTGTTTCTTGCTCTGTTGCTTTGGAGCTTGATCCCTTTTCTGTATGATTGTATCCAAGTCTGGATTTGTCAAGATGAGATTTTTTACTATTGATAATGTCATCCAAAACTTTTGATCTATTCTGTATATTTTTCTTTTGAATATCCTTTCTTAGTGTGACAACCTTTGCTTCCAAGTTTCCAATGATCTTGTCATTTTCTTCTAGTTGTTCTTTGAGTGCTTCTTCAATTCTTTTATCTTCTTCTATTTGAACCTTCAATTTTGTGATCATTTGTTCTAGTTCTCGAGTGTCCTTTTTTTGTCTAGTTCTTCTTGTAGTTTCTTGTTTTTCTTCTTTTCTCTTCTGATAACTTCTATGGCACACATTAATTCTTCTCGATAGTCAACTTCTTCCTCTTCAATTTCTTCTTCGACTTCTTCACATCTTCTTCGGCTTCTTCATATTCTTCTTCTGAGTCTTCTTTGTCAGAGTCTTTTACTGCCATGAATAGAACTCTTCCTGTCTCATTGTCATTGACTTCATCTTCATCTGATGATGAGATGTCTTCTTTGGTGTATAAGATTTTCTTGAAAAATTTCTTTGTAGTTATTTTGCCTTTATATGTGTGTTTTCCTTTTGAGTAACCTTAATCATTTCTATTTTTCTTATGAGGAGATTTGTTAGCAAAATGACCAATACCATCACAATTAAGACAAATTAAAGGGAGCTTACCTCTATACCTACCATTGGTTCCCTTGTTCAGTCTTTTTACGAAGTTGGCCGATTCTTCATCATCTTCCGAGGTGTCATTGTTGTTGCTATATTCTTCTTGTTCCTTTTTCTTTTTCTTTGATCTTTTGGATGCGTTGAAGGATGCTTCTTTTACATCTGAATTTTCCTGCTCAGTTCTCATTTCATATGCTGTGAAGATTCCATGTAGTTCGTCTAGGCTTATTGAGTCCAGATCTGATCTTTCTTCTGGTGATGATATCTTAGGGTTGAATCTCATAGGAAGAGATCTTAGTATCTTTTGAACAATTACAAATTCTTCAATTTCTTCTCCCAATCCTATGATTGCATTCATTGTTTCATCGACTCGTAAGAAGTAGGTTGCGATATCTTCATCTTCATTCATTTTTAGTTGTTTGAACTGACCTTTGTAAGTCTGAAGCTTTGTTGCTTTGAATTTTGTATCTCCTTCATAAATATTTTGAAGCTTGTCCCAAATATCTTTAGCGAATTTACAGTGTGCAATGGTGAATACCGTATCATTGAGACCATTCAAAAGTGCATTTGTGGCTTTGGAATTATTCTCGTCAAGTTTTACTGTTTTGTCATTTGTTGGTGGAACTGTTGGTGCTGTGTATCCATCTACAATTGATTGCCAAACTTGAAATCCCTGTGCCTGTATATATGTCCTCATCCTTATGCTCCAAAAAACATACTTTTGTCCATCAAACTGTGGTATTCCATTTTTATATGAGTTGGTACTCTCCATGATCTACCTTTCAGTGGTTAAATTGATTTCTGAAGGAACCTGCTCTAATACTAATTGTTGGATTACTGAGAGGGGGACTGAATCAGTAATAGAGAAATTTAATCCTTTTTAACCATATAATCCAAGTGTTATATCAATGAAGAATTATCATCCAATAACGGTAGAGTAAATAAGCAATGAACAAATGAACAAACATACACATACACAACACACTAGTGTTTTACGTGGAAACCCAAATCGGGAGAAAACCACAAAATGTTTTTTCTTATATGTCTTGAATAATTACATTCATTGGAAGCACCGACTTCCTTTGTTTTCCAGCTGCAACTGGAAGGAGGCACCAACCCCCTAGTTTCTCAGGCTACAACCTAAGGGAAGCTCCAACTCCCCAATTCTCTGGCTACAACTAGAAGGAGGCTACAACCCCCTATGTTCTCCGGCTATAACTGGAAGGTGGCTACAACCACCTGTCCTTACCCCATCCTGCTACCCTGAAGAACAAGTAGAATGATGGGACCACTGTCAACCTGTCACTGTGAGATACACTGTTGTAAACTTGTACCAATAAATCTGAACCATGCATCAACCTGTACCTCAACCTGTAATCAACCTGTACCATAAACAAGTGCATCAACCATGCACCAACCTGTACCAAATAACCTGTAATCAACCTTTACCATAAACAAGTGCATCCAACCATGTACCAAGTGTTAGCGCTTAAAATGTACTGGTAAATTTTAGCGCTTTCATCCAATTTAAGCTAAATTTTTCATTTTTGACCAGTGTCACGATCTCCAACTGTTTCCAGACATTTTTGAGAAGTTCCCATTGATTGCTTTTGCCCAAAGACTCATATGACTCTGCCTTTTGATATGCATTCCCAAAGCCCTGTTGTTAGAGCCTAAAACCCTAGTTTTATGCCTCTTAGATTTGCAAATAAAAAATATATATTGTTATTTTGTTATTTTAACCAAAATATGGTGTGTGATTTAAAGTGTCCTAAATTTATTCAAACTCAAATCACAAGCCATATGTCAAGCTACATGCACAAACCAAACAATAAGTCGAGACAAGTTATAAAGCCAACTCCAAGTCTACATATGCCAAATCACTGAAACCATCCTACATGCTAGCCACGCATAACTGACTCAATACACAGGCAATAAGTCAACATATAAAGCCATACATCAACCCTAGTGCACCAAGCAATGAGTCAAGCCAAAGCTTGAGTCCAAATGTCAAGCGCATTCAACACATAAACCATACAATGCCCAACTCTCAAGCCCAACATTAAGCGCAAGTGTCAAGTTCTACTCTCCCATTGAATGATCTATCTAGTAGTCAAAACCGTGTACTGTGTGTTGTCACATGTGATGATTGCCCTTGAATATTCAACAAATCAACATCACTGTTTTCATTAGGTTTTCTAGATGATAGAAGGCGGATTTCGCTCATGTCAAGGATAGCTCTATTTTTACAGTGTTTTGACAAGTTGAGGGCATCAGACCATCATTTATAAGCCATGAGAAGGAATGAACACGTAGGTAAATGCGCCTCCTCATAAAAAAAAACATATTGATTAATGGATGCAAAGAAGAGATGCATCGATTTTCAGGAAGCTTTGACCCTACTGTCAATCCAGACTTTCTCGGCAAAGGAATTGTCAAGTGTATCGACCTGGCAAAGGATGATCTCCATGGAATTCTTTTCATACTTTCTGTTAGAAATCGATTTACTGCAGAAGAAGCAACAGATTTAGAGAGCTTGCAAATGTTGTTTGGTGAGAAAATTCTAAATTTCATGGTGGTTATCTTTACTGGAGTGAATGGTTGAAAAATTCCCATTTGTCTTATGCTGACATTAGTACCAGGTATAATTACGAAGGAAAAATGGATGCTCTAAAAGAGAAGCCAGGGAGCAAAAAAATAGAGGCTGATAACATTGAATACTTAAGTTGTTTACAGAGGCAGATATCTTCTGTTGATCATTTGAAAGGAAACAATGCATTATTGGTTGAAAGAAGCAAGATTGTTACATCTTCCATGATATTTTCAAAGAATTCCAGTATACCATTTGCTTTAGTATATGGATTTTGTAGTGGTAAGATAAAACTTTAAAAGATGGAATGGTCCAAATCCTTATGTTAAAGAAGATAGATTACAACAAAAAAATGGTGTAAATGTGGCTTTACAGTCTTTTACAGGCCACACAGGTCCTATACTCTATCTGGCAGCACATAATATGGTGGTTACTCCAAAGAAGCACAGAGTAGACAAGTATTGGTATCAGGCAGTTGTTACACATTAAAATTACTCACTTTGATAGTGTCGCAAGTGTCGTCATTACAAAGGTCGCAAGTGTCGCATTTTGCTCACAAGGTCACAAGTGTCGCATGTTGCTCACAAGTGTCGCAAGTGTCAGGGAAGCATACTACCATGATGCCTATGTCGTGCCTATAACGACATAAGAAGGACACTTAAAACACCCCATACACTGGGTTTGGAGAAGGAGAACTGGTTAACTGAAGTCAAGGAACTCTTGACACCTGAAAAGAGATCTGAAACAAAGGTTCTGAGGGGGAGCGCTCCCCTATACCAGCCTTAGGAGCGTTGGCGCCCCCTACAAGTATTCAAGGAGCGTTATAACGCTCTCCTACCCTTCTGAAGGAGCGCTACTCACTTTTGGAGCGCTGGCACTTCCCTTAAGCTTCTCAGGGAGCACTACAATGCTCTGATGGCCCTTTTGAGGGAGCGTTACCTATTCTGGGCAGTTGTTAAGTTGTTGAGATGAATGGGCGAAGGATATTTTCATTCTTGGAAGACAGTTGGATTCAAATCCCTAGTCTAGCCATGATCTTAGGGCAGGTCCTCAACTGAAGGAGGAAAATCCACACCTTCCCCAAAGATATCTCAAGTTGTTGAGCCTCTCCAAGGCTATATAAGCAAGCTTTCTAATGGTGAAAGAGGGATGGAAATGGAGAATGACACCAAACTTATGATCTCATAAGTGGTGCTGGAACAGAGCTGATTGGGGGAAGAATTGCTAGCATGAAACCTATGATCTCATAGGAAACACACAGTCAGCCAAAGGAGAGCGATCAGTGAAGCTGTTGTTATCCAGGTCGTGGATCTTTCAGGCAAGGGTTAGACGAAGGGGACTTGACGAAGTTGTCGCATTCGCATCTACGATTGTAAGTACTGCTGTCGTTATTCTCATCAATATGACACGCTTGGCCTGTTTCTTTCTAGTTTGTGTCTAATGTTACACGAACTTATCATTGATAGATAGATCCGTTTTCAAGCTAATATCAATAGAGTAGGAAGTGGTCGTACCTTGTTTGCCTACAGGACTTAGCAAGGAGCGAGAGTTCGGAGCTCGATTTGGAGCGTGCAGGGACAAACGTTGATAAAGAGGTACTTTTGTTCTCCTCCCTTCTCATGTGTTAGTTTGAATAGATTTGAAAGGAAGTCAGTGTCCACGTTAAGCATTTTCTGTCTTAGAGTTAGGGTCAAGCTCTTTGAGGCAATCTACCTGTCCGCAGGGAGATTTTCCTACAACAGCAGTATGGATTGTACTGTTCGTATGTGGGATTTGGAAGATGGAAGCGTGCTTTCATTAACTACAGAAGGATCCTGAGAATGGAAATCTAGATGCATTATTGTTAGCTTTGAAGTTCATGACAAAATCCTTTCAGAGATAAGAAATCTATGTAAAATGTTATCACATGCATGCAATCTAAGTGACCTATTTACACCAGAGCATATGCTTCTTTTCTTCTTGCGTTGAAGGAAACATCCTTTTGTTGTCCTCGAGTTCATTATGTTTGACAAATTCTAGTAGATATTTTGTTTGCAGATCTGGCAGTGGCTCAAGAATGATAGGTTGTTGTAAATTTGCAGGGAGATAAATCAAAAGAACACTGAGTTTTTGGTGAAACAACCGTTTTGAATATGAAAGTTTTCTTTTTGGCCAAAGACAGAGCTTTCACCAATGCAAAGGGAAAAATTATAACCAATTAGCTGGTGAAAAGCAAAACTTTCACCAGCTAACTAACAGATCGTAAGGTGAATTAGCTGGTGAAACTACAGAAAGAAATTTTTGGAAAATTAAGCTGGAGAATAGCGATTTTAGAGTATTTGAAAAGGTGTGGGAGCATCAAATGATTAACCACCAAATCAAGAAAAACTCAGCATCAAAGATTCGTGGAGATTTTGGGACCAAATGTTAAATTGGTCAACTAAATTTTTGGTTATGGTTATTGAAAGATTCCAGCTACAGAAGACAGGTGTCTTTACCCTCCACGACACCACCGAATCCTAAAAGTAATGAAGAACAGATGTCAAAGATCAACAAAAAGACAGTTCGAGTCCTAGGAACTAGTCTTTTGATTATCAATTTGTATTTGGTTAGTTTTAGTTTCTATTTTTAGATATACAGATCCAAGTTTTCAGTATCTAAAAAACTGATTGTAAAGGCTATAAATGCCTATCTTTTTAATAGATCAGGGCTCAATCCTGGATACTGTGGCTATGTACTTTGACTCTGTTATGTTATATGAATCACAATCTTCTTTGGTTATTATATATCAGTGTTTTCATATACTCCACTACTCTGTTATTTAATTATGTTCAGCTTAGTTATTCAAAACTGTTATCTTCTAGTATAGCTCATGAATATGAATTAGATGTTTCTTTACTGTCTTGTATGACCCTACATCTCTTGTACTTGGTTATCTTGAATGGTATTCTTCACACCTTTTTATCTACTGTAACTGATATCTGGTCTCTCAAAGAAATGGTTTATTTAGATGCATAACAAGTTGTCCTTTTCTTAGCCTTCTCAGTTATCCCATTGTTCCACACATACTTTGATTATTAAATTTCTTAAGTTACCAAGCATCTTTGGCCTGCAACCCCAAAGAGTTTCTTGGAGTGATAACAAATTGGCGTCGTTTCCAGGGAGAGGAGATCGAAGCTCAGCTTCCCTGGGAGACGACATAGATCTAATCTTTGATGATAGACAAAGGTTGGATACTACATTGGTTGTAATCATCTATCTGGGGACTCCATGAAGGACAGATTCAGTGGCGACTCCACAACATTCAGATGTCAAAAGCATTTTCTGCTCTTTTGGCTCAGAGGTTTGCACCTCTCAATTTTTCTTTAGTTCCTGGTTTCCCACATCCAGTACCTAATATGTCAAAATGGGGAGATTTTCTACCCATCTTCAAAGAGAGAAAAGAAGACAATCCTGCAGAACACCTCCTCAAGTTTCATGAGTGCATGGATATATTAAATCTACAGCATGAAGATGTTTGTATGAAGATGTTCATGTTTTCATTGTATGGTGATGCACGCCAGTGGTATTTTTCTTTACCTCCTTCTAGTATTTCATCATTGAAGGATTTTCACAGCGCATTCACTGAGCACTGCAAAAGGTATTTATCATATGAGTTTGCATTTGATAATTGTTGTGATGAATATGAATTACATTGTAAGCTTGAAGATGTAAATATTGAAAGAGCTCCCCCTCATAATATGCCACAGCCCGTAAATGACCTTCAAGATGTTGTGTTTTCCCATCAACATGAACTACAAACGGATTATAAAGGAGTTGAATGTTCTCTAGATACACATATAAATGATCAGCTTTCTGTTGGTTAGATATCCATTGAAATAAGTAAAGCTAGCCCACAATTTTCAGATTTGCAGATCAAGAGAAGTGGTAGTAACTATGAAGAACAAGACTCTCATAAAACATCTAATCTCCAAGAAGGACAACATGAGGGTTATATTTCTCTTTATGTACCTTACATGTCAATGTCAAATGAGAAGGATAAATATGATGGGGTAAAAGGTGATCTTTTTTCAAATCTATTTCAAGATCCTATTGCTGGTGATTCTATGCTTGAATCTTCATATCTATCATTAGAAATGGTTCTTGATGTTCCCATATTTGATAAATATGGTGATGAGGAAGGAGACTTTAAGTCTTGGGAAGGATTGTTGACTACTAAAATTTCATCTAGTCCTACTTTTTCACAAAGAGATGATCAAAGATGTTGTCATAAAGATCAGATTGCCTCCTCTCAAAACTTTGAATATGTTGAGCAGATTGACATATCAGTAGAAAATAGTTTCATATATGCAACAGATAGTAAGGACAACTTTCAGTTTTTTTATTTGCAGACATAGAGGAATTGCAGCACACATGAAGAAGAGGATGATGAGGGCAGCTTAGAGTTTCAAAATTTGCAAGGACTATCTAATCTTCAGCTAGAACATCAGGAAGATTGCAATAGATACAACAAGCAAGATGATGCACTGAAAAGTTCAGATCAACAGTCCACTTTATATGTTTCTCCAACAGATCTCAAGCAACCTTCATTCAACAGTGAGATTAGTAAAGACAACCTTCAACATCATTTCAAATTACAGCTGGATCAACGGTCCAAAGAGGTATTTCTTTGTGAATTTGATGACCCTTTTGCCAACTATTTGGAATCTTTGAACAGTATATGTGTTAATTATTTTTATCACTTGGAAATTGGCTTGATCGTCTATTCAAACCTCTTTGTTGTTGGTTATCCCTTCCATTATTGTCCAGGTCAAGATCAAGGATTTTAACAGTAAATCAGTTTATGATATGGCTGCATTGGAAATTCGATCTTACTTGATAAATCTGCCTCTACTGGTTAGTGTAGGAGTAGACAGAGGAATAAGCTCGCCATACGAGGAATGAGATCTTTTTTAGTTGTTGATTTCATGAATAAGAAGGAGGTTGCATGCAAGTTACAGTTTTGTAGAGGAACAGTTGCAAAGGTCAGATGACTCCATGCCCAATGCCAAAGGCAGCCAGATGACTCCATACCCAATGCCAAAGGCAGCCAGATAACTCCATGCCCAATGCCAAAGGCATCTAGATGACTCCATGCCCAATGGTAAAGGTGACTGGAACTACTTGGTTCTTGAAAACCTCACAGGGAGGTATCCATCCCAGTTGGAGCCATATGTTAGCGCTCAAAATGTACTGGTAAATTTTAGCGCTTTCATCCAATTTAAGCTAGATTTTCCATTTTTGACCAGTGTCACGATCTCCAATTGTTTCTAGACATTTTTGAGAAGTTCCCATTGATTTATTTTGCCCAAAGACTCCTATGAATTTGCCTTCTGATCTGTATTCCCAAAGCCCTGTTGTTAGAGCCTAAAACCCTAGTTTTATGCCTCTTAGATTTGCAAATAAAAAATATATATTGCTATTTTTTTATTTTAACCAAAATATGGTGTGTGCTTTAAAGTGTCCTAAATTTATTCAAACTCAAATCACAAGCCATATGTCAAGATACATGCACAAACCAAACAATAAGTTGAGACAAGTTATAAAGCCAACTCCAAGTCTACATATGCCAAATCCCTGAAACCATCCTACATGCTAGCCACACATAACTGATTCAATACACATGCAATAAGTCAACATATACAACCATACATCAACCCTAGCGCACCAAGCAATGAGTCAAGCCAAATCTTGAGTCCAAATGTCAAGCATTCAACACATAAACCATACAACGCCCAACTCTCAAGCCCAACATTAAGCGCAAGTGTCGATTTCTACTCTCCCATTGAATGATCTATCCAGCAGTCAAAACCATGTACTGTGTGTTGTCACATGTGATGATTGTCCTTGAATATTCAACAAATCGACAACATTCATTTCATTAGGTTTTCTGGATGATAGAGGGTGGATTTTGTTCATGTCAAGGATAGCTCTGTTTTTACAGTGTTTTGACAAGTTGAGGGCATCGGGCCATCATTTATAAACCACGAGAAGGAATGAACACGTAGGTAAATGTGCCTCCTCATAAAAAATAAAAAAAACATATTGATTAATGGATGCAGAGAAGAGATGCATCGATTTTCAGGAAGCTTTGACCCTATTGTCAATCTAGACTTTCTCGGCAAAGGAATTGTCAAGTGTATTGACCTAACAAAGGATGATCTCCATGGAATTATTTTCGTAGTTTCTATTAGAAATCGATTTACTGCAGAAGAAGCAGTAGATTTAGAGAGCTTGCAAATGTTGTTTGGTGAGAAAATTCTAAATTTCATGGTGGTTATATCTACTGGAGTGAATGGTTGAAAACTTCCCATTTGTCTTATGCTGACATTAGTATCAGGTATAACTACGAAGGAAAAATGGATGCTCTAGAAGAGAATCCAGGGAGCATAAAACTAGAGGCTGATAACATTGAATACTTAAGTTGTTTACAGAGGCATATATCTTCTATTGATCATTTGAAAGGAAACAATGCATTATTGGTTGAATGAAGAAAGATTGTTACATCTTCCATGATATTTTCAGAGAATTCCAGTATACCATTTTCTTTAGTATATGGATTTTGTAGTGGTAAGATAAAACTTTAAAAGATGGAATGGTCCAAATCCTTATGTTAAAGAATATAGATTACAACAGAAAATTGGTGTAAATGTGGCTTTACAGTCTTTTACAGGCCACACAGGTCAATACTCTGTCTGGCAGCACATAATATGGTGGTTACTCCAAAGAAGCACAGAGTAGACAAGTATTGGTATCAGGCAGTATGGATTGTACTGTTCGTATGTGGGATTTGGAAGATGGAAGTGTGCTTTCATTAACTACAGAAGGATCCTGAGAATGGAAATCTAGATGCATTATTGTTAGCTTTGAAGTTCATGACAAAATCCTTTCAGAGATGAGAAATCTATGTAAAATGCTATCACATGCATGCAATCTAAGTGACCTATTTACACCAGAGCATATGATTCTTTTCTTCATGCGTTGAAGGAAACATCCTTTTGTTGTCCTCGAGTTCATTCTGTTTGACAAATTCTAGTAGATATTTTGTTTGCAGATCTGGCAGTGGCTCAAGAATGATAGGTTGCTCTAAATTTGTAGGGAGATAAATCAAAAGAAAACTGAGTTTTTGGTGAAACAACCATTTTGAATATGAAAGTTTTCTTTTTGTCCAAAGACAGAGCTTTCACCAGCACAAAGGGAAAAATTATAACCAGTTAGTTGGTGAAAAGCAAAACTTTCACCAGCTAACTAGCAGATCGTAAGGTGAATTAGTTGGTGAAACTACAGAAAGAAATTTTTGGAAAATTAAGTTGGAGCAAAGCAATTTTAGAGTATTTGAAAAGGTGTGGGAGCATCAAATGATTAACCACCAAATCAAGAAAAACTCAGCATCAAAGATTCATGGAGATTTAGGGACCAAATGTTAAATTGGTCAACTAAATTTTTGGTTATGGTTATTGAAAGATTCTAGATACAGAAGACAGGTGTCTTTACCCTCCACGACACCACAGAATCCTAAAAGTAATGAAGAACAGATTTCAAAGATCAACAAAAAGACAGTTCGAGTCCTAGGAACTAGTCTTTTGGTTATCAATTTGTATTTGGTTAGTTTTAGTTTCTATTTTTAGATATACAGATCCAAGTTTTCAGGATCTAAAAAACTGATTGTAAAGGCTATAAATGCCTATCTTTTTAATAGATCAGGGTTCAATCCTGGATACTTTGGCTATGTACTTTGACTCTGTTATGTTATATGAATCACAATCTTCTTTGGTTATTATATATCAGTGTTTTCATATACTCCACTACTATGTTATTTAATTCTGTTCATCTTAGTTATTCAGAACTGTTATCTTCTGGTATAGCTCATGAATATGAATTAGATGTTTCTTTACTGTCTTGTATGACCCTACATTTCTTGTACTTGGTTATCTTGAATGGTATTCTTCACACCTTTTTATCTATTGTAACCGATATCTGGTCTCTCAAAGCACTAGTTTATTTAGATGCATAACAAGTTGTCCTTTTCTTAGCCTTCTCAATTATCCCATTGTTCCACGCATACTTTGATTATTAAATTTCTTAAGTTACCAAGCATCTTTGGCCTGCAACCCCAAAGAGTTTCTTGGAGTGATAACACCAAGTATGTACCAATCATGTGTCAACTAATCATCAACTATGACTCATCAATATGTACCAACATCATCAACTATACACCTCATGTATGTGCCAACTCATCAACTACTTGTCTCAACCATGTATTCAACATGTACCTCAACCAAAATCCCTCATCAATTTCATCATCTAAATCTGAATCTCTGTAATAGAACTGGTGTATATGATCGCATTCCTTCAAACCTTCCTTAACTTCAACAACAAGAGACTAGCATTTTCATCAAACTTTTCTTTAGTCTCACATGCCTAGTTTTGGATTAGTCAACAACCCTAACTTGAAGTAATCATAAATTTGTACCTGTACTTGGATATGTTTTCTCAATTGCATAGAAATTTCACAGTCTGAATAATTATAGAAATTTTTTTATAGCGAAAATGGTGAGATGACCTGTAAATAACATACCTTAGAAAGCACCATCAAAAGAATTTATCCTTCCTTGCATTTCGGCCTTCTTTTCTTCACCTTCCATCAAAATTTAGGCTTAGATATCCTTGGTTACTTCATACACCTATAGATATTCAATATTCTCAAGTGTTATTAAAATGAGAGAGCCTTGCCTCTTACTTATACTCTCCAAGTAGCTTCCTTAAAAACATCTTCTAGGTCACTTGGCCCCACTTTCCTTATTTTAGGGTTAACCCACTTCTAATTTCTCCATTAAATTTATTATTGAAATAATTTATTTTGTATTTGATTTGAATTATAATACACTCATTACTTCACTTTATTATTTACCTTTTAAAATATCTTAAACCACTTTGACTACTTTGACCTTTTGGGGCTTCTAGATGACATATGAGGGTCCTCCAACTTCGTAAGTTCATAACTCTCAAACCGTGAGGAGTTGTGTGGCGTTCCACATACCACCAGAAATAGAATGACATGTACTATCCATATAGAATAGTATTATCTAAAAATATATCATAACTCATACTATTATCCATCAAACAAACTTGGGTCCATTACCCAAACCTGGGGTCTCCAACTTTGCATGGCCATAACTCTCTAATCGTGAGGAGTTATGTGACGTTCCACATACCACCAGAAATGGAACGGAAAGAACTATCCATATAGGATATTTTACTTGACAAATTCATTATCCTTCATCTCATTATTCCACAATTAAGCATGGGTTATCCTATTCCGCAAAGTGTCTTCCCGTGAGGGCTTTCACCATAAGGGGACCACTTTGGAGTTCATCCATCTTTACTTCTTATCAACCATGACAAGACAATAATGAGGCATCTTTACATCAAACAATCTTGGGTCCATTACCCAAACCTTTGTGTTGCGGGGCTTTCTTCAAGGTTTGACATCAATGACAACCAACCTTAATCAACAAATATCTAGTACCTTAGAAGTGGTATCAAAGCGTTTTCATTTTTAGAAACTTTTTTGGGCTAGTGACATGTTCCAATATCTATAAAGCACAATGATTTGTCATTAAGAGGATAAAATTACAGTTGGGGAAGAATACACATAGGAACTACACATGTTTTCACCTTGTTGGAAACTGTTGTAACCCCCGTTGGCACCCCTTCGAGAAGTACCACATCAGAAACACATGTACATGGTATTTCACTTCCATGTACCCTCAGGTATATTAAGAGTCATATAGGTAACCTGAAACTGGCCGTAGCTTAGCCATTCAAAGGCTTGACTGCTATAGTGGCACCGAGAACAACAATACTTGAGAAGAATACTCTTGCAAGCCTGGGTAATTGGGTAGTATGGCTAAGAGTATGAGTAACCCTCCTTCGTTAGAGCCCTGATATATTGGGTCGAGTACTACTATTGGACCCTACAAGTATATAAGAAATTTGTAGAAAATGACGCTCCCTTGTCCTCAGGAACCCTCAAAACCCTACCCCTTGTGTCCAAAACATAAATAGTATTGAAATTTCGCAACTCCAATTTTGGGAAACCCTGCTTCTTTCATTCATGTTGTGAAATTCCCACACAATCTTCAATATCAACAATTTGGGAATTATGTCATTGCAATATTATTTAGACATGAGTGTAACCCCATAGGAGTGTAACTTCGTCGGAGTTAAAAAAAAAAAGACTATAAGTGGTCCCATCGACACCCTTATTTGGGACCTATCTCATCAGATCCAATCTTTTTGTTGACCGCAGTGGTACCCCTCTTCCATAAGCGTTTTTTTATGTGGACCCACCTGCCCTATCACACACCCTTATTTGGGAAATATATCAATATATTCCTCTCTTCATGTTGATTGCAGTGGTACCCCTCTTCCATAAGCCTCTTTTTTGTGTGTACCCACCTGCCCTCTCCAACACCCTTATTTGGGACCTATCCCCCTAGATTCCTCGCGTCATGTTGATTGCAATGGTATCCCTATTTCATAAGCCCTTTTTGTGGACCCACATGCCCTCTTACTACCTACCTATCTCCTTAGATGGAAACCTGCAACCAAGACTTTGTAAACAAATTATCTTCCCTATAAGACTCCTTTCAGAACCTTCAAAAATAATTCATAGTAGATAATGAAAATTTGGCTCGAGTTACTTCTAACATTGCTACCATTAATTCCAAGATTTATATCCTTGAATACCTCACTGACCAATTGAACTCCATGAAAACCCTTATTACTCAACTCAAGGGTCCTCACTCCTCATAACAACCTCTCCACCGAGAGGGATTTGAATCATTACATTCCATGCCTTTTCATTCTACCTCCTTTGCTCGTGATTTGTGTCTTCCTAAAATCGAGGTGAATAAATTTGATGACTTAGACCTCATGGGCTAGGTCACTCAAATGGAAAATTATTTCTCATTGCATGGCATCACCCATGACTTAATCAAAATTCATGTTGGTGTCCTCTATTTAGATCTAGAACTATGGTAATGGTGGCAATGACATAAAAATTCCCATCGAGGTTATATTTCTTGGACCCAATTTGTTGTCAATATTTATGAACATTTTGACATAGGCACTCATCATTTTGGCCGCTTGACCAAGCTTATACAATTTGGGACAGTTGAAAACTACATCACTACTTTTGAGCTATTGGATTTCTGCACCGAAGGCATGTCAGACACCTTCTTTTGTGAATGATTTATTAGTGGCCTTGGGATGTCATTCGATCTCACATCCTAATGGTTCCCCTAAGACCTATCTTAAATCCACTCATATATCCAAAGAAGCACACCATATTGTCACTACTCAAATAAAAAAGCGATCCTTTGTTCCCTATTCCTACCCCATCAATCCAATTCCTCCTTTCCCTCCTCTTAAGGTCTAAAAATTAAACAAGGTGGAAACAAATGAATTCCAAATTAAGGGTCTTTGCTACAATTGTGATAAAAATTACTTTATGGGGAACAAATGTAAGGAGAAAAATATTTTAATGGCCATTTCTGAGGACATTTTGGAAGATGACGTTGATGTTTCCTCTCCTGAATAGTTTCCCCAAATAGAGGATCCTAGCATTCCCTCTAATCAACCTGAGGTAGAAACCATCATATCTCCACATGCTCTCACTGGTATTTCATCTCCCCATACTCTCAAATTAATTGGCTATTTCAAGCATCACAAAGTCATTATCCTCATTAGCCCCAAGGGTTAGCTCAATTGGTCTTGATGCCATATGTGATACTCTCCCCCAAAGTCGAGGAGGTCATGGGTTCGATTGTCAAGCTCCTTAGGGATACGGTTTACCCCTCTTACCATCCATGGATTATGGGAAAGTATTCGATATGTTTTTCGTAAAGCGTTCTTCAGAGAAAAGAAATCATTATCCTCATCGATAGTGGCAACACCCATAACTTTATTCATCAATGCATTGCTCATGAGACCCATTTCTATATACATGCCATCAATAACTTTCAAATCATGATTGTTAATGGAGGATCCATGAAATGTGGGGGTCGTTTTGAAAATGTGCACTTGCAAATTGGTGATTATGCCTTGAAATTCTACATGTTTTTCATTGAAATGGGGGGTTGTGACATTGTTCTAGTTGTTGAATGGTTTCACACTTTAGGTCCAATCACCATAGATTTCAAGGAATTATACATGAGATTCCAATAGGATGGGAATTGCTACAGGTTCCAAGGCCTCACGGAAGGTTCCCCTGAGATTGTTAGTTCACACTGAATGGAAAAAATCCTCAAAAAGTTTCATTATGGCATCATTGCTTAGTTTCATTCCATTCAATCCATTGAGACTCTATTCCTAATCATTCATCTAGACATGCATCTTAGTCTCTCTAAATACCACTCAATTTTTGAAAACCCCCAAGGAATTCCTCCTTCCCATGGTCCCCATTATCATTCCATCCCACTTGTCCCTGCTAGTTTCCCCCCCAAAGTTTGCCCTTACCACCACTCATTTGCTCAGAAAAATGAGAATGAAAAAATTGTTCAAGAATTGTTAGTTGTAGGTGTCATATGCCCTAGTACCAATCCTTATTCCTCTCCAATGGGTATGGTACTAAAAAAAGGAGGTACTTGGTGCACGTGCCTTGATTTTCGGGCTCTCAACAAAATTACCATTAAATATAAATTTCCCATTCCCATCATTGATGACCTTTTGGATGAACTGACGGGTGCTCAATTATTTACCAAACTTTATCTATGTTCATGCTATCATCATATTCATATGAAGGAGACCAATATTCCCAAGACTTCCTTTCATATGCATGAAGTACATTATGAGTTCTTGGTCATTCCCTTTGGCCTGTGTAATGTACCTGCCAATTTCCAAAGTCTCATGAATCACATCTTCCAACCTTTTCTCTATAATTTTGTCCTTGTATTCTTTGATAACATCCTCATTTATAGTAAAACATGGAAATCCCATATTGTTCGTGTGGATCATGTCTTACACCTACTTTCTCGGCATCAAATATTTCTAAAAAGGTCCAAAGGTTCCTTTGGGGTTTCTGAAGTAGAATATTTGGGCCATATTGTTGGTCAATATGGTGTCCATGTGGATCCGATGAAAATCAAAGATGTAAAGGATTGGCCCCACCATAAGACTCTTAAAAAATTTCGAGGATTCCTTGGGTTAATTGGATAGTATCAAAAGTTTATCTAGAATTATAACAAAATTGCATCCCTTCTCACTGACCTTTTTAATAAAAATTCTTCAGTTGGAATGCGACCATTGATCAAGGTTTCCAAGATTTGGAAGAGGCTATGTTTACAACTATAGTACTAGCTTCAATAAACTTCACAAATACTTTTTTTTTGGAGTGTGATGAATCAAGGGAAGGCATTGGTGTAGTTCTCATGCAAGAAGGAAAACCCTTGGCCTCTACTAGTAAACAACTCTCTAAGTGGCACTTGGGAAAATCCACATATGAAAAATAAATGTTGGCTATTTTGCATGCAATGAGTATATGGCATATTTACTTGCTTGGGAAACACTTCCAAATTAAAATTGATCATCATATCCTAAAATATTTCTTGGAACAATAGATCTCATCCTCCGAGAAACAAAAGTGGCTGACCAAAATGTTTGGTTATGATTATGAGATCATTTACAAGAAGAGAAAATAAAATGTGGTAGTTGATTCTCTTTCCAAGTAATATGAAGAAGAAGGATCCCTCTTTTCACTCTCCTTCATTGTAGCCAATTGGTTGAAGGTAGTTCACCATGAAAAATTTCTAGCTTGATTGAACAACTACAACAAGACACTAATGCATCTTCATGATACACTTGGGAAAATGAGGAGCTATACTATAAAGGCCACCTATATTTAACCAAACAATCCAACTTTAAATCCACACTTCTCTTTGAACTCCATGCCTTGCCAATATCAAGACATTCAGGCTTTCATAAAACCTATGAACAGATCAAACGTTCCTTTTTTTGGGAAGGCATGAAGTAAGACATACACACTTTTGTTGTAGAATGTGATACTTACCAACACAACAAGGGAGAAACAGTCAAAACTCTAGGCACACTACAACCTCTCCCTGCCCTACCTGTCGTATGGATAGATATCTCAATGGACTTCATCCTTGGATTACCCAAATCTGGAAATAAATTAGTCATCATGGTTGTGGGTGATAGAATTTCCATATATGCCCATTTCTATGTCCACCAACACCCATTTAAAGCTTCCAAAATGGCTCAAGTTTTCATGGAAAATATCTTCAAACTACATGGCATACCGAAATCTATTGTCTTAGATTGTGATCTGACTTTCACAAGTAACTTCTCGTAAGATTTTTTCAATCTCCAGGGAACCTAATTACATCTCAACATTTCCTATCATCCCCAGACTGCTGGTCAAACTGAAGCTGCCAACAAGTGCTTGGAAGCCTATTTGTGGTGTTGAGCATCAGACCATCAATCTCAATGGGTTCAATGGTTACCTCTTGTTGAATGGTTGTACAATACAACTTACCATGGTGTCACTCGCATGACTCCCTTTGAGGTAGTCTATGGTCAAAAACCCCCCTCCATATTATCTTACATGCTCTATGTCTCCTAGGTCCAGGAGGTAGACATATCCCTTATAGTTCGATCTAACATTCTACGCACTCTCAAACACAGTTTGGTCATGGCTCAAAATCGAATGAACAACAAGCTTATCAATGTCATTCTGAACGATATAATGTTGAAGGGGATCATATGTTTCTTCGTCTATAACCATATAATCAATATTCCCTTAAAGCAGATCACTACCAGAAGCTTTCTCCAAATTTTTAAGTCTCCTATACAATCATCAAGCACATTGGGCATGTGGCTTACAAATTATCCCTTCCCAGTCACTCTAAGCTCCATCTAGTTTTTCATGTCTCCTGCTTAAATAAAGTGATTGGATCCAAGTGTCATATTCAAACTAGTATCCCCAAATTGGATGAAGAAGGATCCATTTGGTTGCATCCACAAGTCATCCTAGCTCAATGTAAGCATCGTCTCTATCAACACACCATTCAGGAAGTTTTAATATAGTGGAAGGATACACAGTGCAAGGAAGCCACATGGGATCCAACCACCATTCTGTAACAATTCCCACATCTCAAGCCTTGAGGATGCCAAGGCTATTCTTTAATGGGGAGGGCATGTTAGGGTCCTAAACCCCCTAACACCTCAAGTAGATAGAATGCTACGTAATAAAGCCCAACATTAGTAAATAAGTCCTATGTAATAATGTGAACACAACTATTGTAGGAAGACTTACTAGAAGGTTCTGCCTCTAGAATGTTCTTAAGAAAATAGAATTAGTATTTATAGAGGTAGAAATCATTGTAAAAGGTTGTCTTGTGAAATCATTTGTACTCTAGCTCTGCTCTATTGTCGGTTTCCCCCTCAAAGAGGCAAGTGAATAGTGTTTATCGAAAGTAATAAAAATATCATATTTTGGTCGATATTGTTATTGTGATCATTGTTCTGTTTCATTATGCTAAACACTTCGATAATATTTGTGCTCTGGTTCTACATATTAATTTTGTGTACCTTACACAAATAATGACCACGCTACTAGTCCAAATCAAAATTATTGGTTTTTATGTGAGACAAACAATGCCACCAAGAGAAAATTAGCCAATGTTGGGGAAGGCAGAGACAAAAAAAAAAAACTTCCAGAGTGCGAAAGTGTCCAGTGCAATGTGTCAGAAATCACTCACAATTGGCAGGGGCACTAGAACACCAATTATCCAGAGTTTGAGGATACCATAACCCAGAGCTCCTAAATGAAAATCACCAAGAGGTAACCAAAATTTCATATTAACCAAGAAACCAAGTATCAAACAACTTTTGAATTGCCAGAGCAGAGAGATGAGAATGAATTGTACGTCCACTGAGTTTTTATTCATTAAACATAGGCTCTAATACACAAACTAGAAGTAGAGGGAAGTCCTTACCAAGAAGAATTTCCATCTCAAAGCAATCCTCCACAATGCAATGTCACTCAAGCCATCCATGCAAGAATCCATTGTCCCACCTTTTGCTTGATAAAATATGCAATATGATTCAAGATGTCAGTTGGGAGTTAATTCATGTGTGTGCGTAGTAGGGGGGCTTGTCCTTTCATATATCAATCTCTCACTTAAACTCAAATGATGGTGGTGTCATTACATATGTTGTTTGATAATAATGTAACGTGTCTCCATAACCATTAACATACAAGGATTAAGATATGGCTTGGTAAAGCATGCCCCCATTTTTCTAAAGAAGCCCAATGTTGAGCTTGGTTACTTCATTAGCTAGAGAGTCCGCTTGACATTTGTATTCTCTTAGAACCTAGAAGAAAGGGACATTTTGAAATCTATAAACCTCCTTCTAGATTCATGTTATTAGGGATGCTAACTTAGCATCAGTAGGAATTTTTTTGAGGTCATCAAGTTGATGATTATAGTTGAATTTACGATAACAATCAATATCTTTGTTTTGGGTTCATTTATTGAAAAAAAATCCTAGAGAAAGATATACGCCTTATCTTGATTATTTGTGGAATTGTCTAGATCCCAAACAAAAGTTGTTTATAAATGTTCTTTGAAATCAAGAATAATCCCTCCACTCTTACCACCCCTACAATTGCAATATTATTTTTACAATATTAGTAATCAACTCATTTATTTAAACAATCATAATCTATATAAATGTTAAATAGAAATTGTAAAACAATCATGATCTATGTAAATGCTATTTTAAAATTGTAATTGTTAGGATAATAAAATAATTCAATATTAATAAATAAAATAATTTATATCTTTGATAATATATAGGTGGTTGGATCCTCACACAAAATTAAGAAAGATCACATACATATATAGAAATAAGATTTTGCGAGATAATATATATTTTTCCTGGATTTAGGTTATAAATAAATGAGTTAGCTTATGACCTTATAAAGAACATTTTGTGCATGTACTTGAATTCTATAGTACACACATGTAAAATAACTTAACATCTATACATATTGTAACGACGTCATTTGTATAGTTTATGGGTCTTTAAGACAATATTCTTAACTAATATGCCAACTTTAGGAAAAGTGAGAATACTTACATATATCATTGAGTTTGGTGGCAAGGAGGGAAAAAAATAGACTTATAAGGGGGTCCTCAAATTTGGTACATACAAAGTTATTTATATGGGGACGAGTTTCAATGTTTTGTTCTTGCAGCCTTAATCATTTCCTCCATGTCCACGTGGACAAAGCTTCAAAGCCTCAAAACAACTATGGTATTTTCAATTCATAGTGAATAAGTTTGACCTTTGCTTTAAAGGAAAATGTGGAAATATGCATTTATTGGGGCTAAACAATGTACTATTCGAATCAAAATCAAAGGTGATTGCTTAGAAATACAACTCAATTTAGAAAAAAGTGAGAATATTTACATATATCATTGAGTTTGCTGGCCATGATGGAAAAAATAAAGTCTTATAAGGGGGTCCTCAAATTTGGGACATACAAAGTTGTTTATATGGGGACGAGTTTCAATATTATGTTCTTGCAGCCTTAATCATGTCCTCCATATCCACGTGGACAAAGCTTCAAAGTCTCTACACAACTATGGTATTTTCAAATCATGGTGAATAAGTTTGACCTTTGCTTTAAAGGAAAATAGGGAAATATGCATTTATTGGGGGGTAAACAATGTACTATTCAGATCAAAATCAAAGGAGATTGCTTAGAAATACACCTCAATTTAGAAAGTGTTTCAAATCATAGTGAATAAGTTTGACCTTTGTTTTAAAGGAAAATATGGAAATATGCATTTATTGGGGCTAAACAATGTACTATTCAAATCAAAAGCAAAGGGGATTGCTTAGAAATACAACTCAATTTAGAAAGTGTTAGTTGTTTTTTTTAAATATATAATTGTCATGAATATGGATAGTGGTTACGACTTTGGTTTATTTAAAAACAATATTGGAAAATCATTATTATAGAATAAAGTGATGAGGAAAAGGAGGAATCCAAATTGATATAAAAATTGAATAAACATGATATCAAAATTGAATAAAAATGTAATTTAGTTTATAATTTAAAGATAAATTATAAGTAATGTAACAAGTATAACTTACTCACTAAAGTGGAACACACATTGCTTAGGAGTGGAAGGGAGGACTTAGATTCACCTTTGTATCTAAACAAGGGAAGGAGACTCAGAAGTTGAAGACAAATTTTTGTATAAAGGTTTTTTTTTAATGATTAATAAAACTAAATATGTATATATTGGACATTATAAAAAATAAGTCGGTGGTGCTATAGTGACTACTATAAGTTAGTTAAATTTGTCTTAAAAATCCTTAAAACCTATCAAAATGCCTAATAGCATAAATTTTATTGATAATGCCACTTGTGTAAGCAATAAAGAAACCACAGTCCTTAGAAGTCATTTGGAAAAAATAAACGTAGCAACCATAAAAGTTTTGTTATTGAGGCAGAACAACTCACATACATATCTTAATCTATCATTGAGATAAAACACACATTTAAGAGAGGATCACCTTTTCCATTGCATGTGAGCCCCCAACCATCATTAATTAGCTTAGCATTTGGGACAACAAGAGGTCAACCTTCACTAACTAGAAAAACATTCTTAGGTGACTTCTCATTCTCCAAGATAATAAGGGTGAGTGTAAGAAATATCATTCATGGGTTGTGGACAAGGGCTACGAGGCCAATTATGGTACTGTTATTTCCTTTATTGAACAACTCAACCAACTCTATGACTCAACCTCCCATTAAAGCATCAAGAACTATTGGAATGAGAAAAAGGAGCATGAGAATGAATGGGAAGATCCATGCTCATAATGTAAGGAGTCCCCTAATACTCCAACAACTAGCACGTATGCACCATGTCCAACTCCACTTTTTTGTGCCTAGATAATTCTAGCGGGAAAACCCCCTCTTTAACTACACTAGGGTTCAAGATGTAGACAGATCGAATAACCGTCTAAAAGCTAATCGACTCTCAATACTACCCCAAACATACCAAAACTAATGTAAATAAAGCAAAGAGAGAAGAGATCGGGTAATTATACCTCTAACCCCACGTCTGGTGATGATCTCCTCACGTTTGGAAGTTCCACTGACTGCATGTCTCCTCCTAGGGCTTACCTGCATCCAAAGATAGGAAAACAAAGAACTACAAGCATGCTATTCTATACATAAGTTAGGGTTAGATGTTAGATGCTAAGTATAAATCAATAAAAATACTCAAGACACGATCATTTGGGACAGAAAATGTCATTATTTTATTCATAATACAAAGATTATACCTTACAATCTAAGTCAACCATCGTTCTGCGAACTCGGTCCGGGCTCCTCTTTACCATGCTCCAAGTGCACCTTGTATGAGCTTATTCTCTCAACCTTATGATCACTTCTATGGAAGGGAATGGGTTAAATGGAGGAAGAAGGGGCTAATGAGGGAACGCCGAGGAAATTTCTCACAAAAGGCAACAATATCTTCATAGTTAGTGACGCCTGATGGTTGGAGATGAGGTCTTCATAGCTCGAGCAACAACTTCAAGATCTTCAAAAATCGGGTAGGAGTATAATGGGAGTGCATAACTCACTACCCTGGGATCTTCGACGACTCGTCGGGAAAATACATGAGGATCTTGATGATCAGGCAGAGAACTTCATCGATTTTGAATCAGAACTTGACTGGACTCTTGGGATGGCCAACTCATGAGGTCAAGAGAAAAACTGCAGAAAGGCCGACTTAGGTTGGGTGAAACTTCCCTTGGACAAAAGCATGAAAGATGATCAGACTCAGGCAACACAACATTGACATAAGTTCATGATGCAGGAGGAAACACAAACTCTCCATGTGTTTGGAAGAGTAACCAAACAGAGGAGGACACAACTCTATGTAGCGAGAATAACTTCCTAAGGTCATACTAGATCCCAATGCTTGACGAACAAATAGAAGGATGTGATTTTTCCAAGGGCGACTCTTTGTGCAACTGAAAAAGGAATACATATTTCCCATCCCCTCTTTTTTGAATATTTGATTTTTTTGTCTTTTTCAATTTTTTAAAGAGATTGAAAAAGAATAAAAGAATGCTACGTTACAAAGGAGGAAATGAATTTCGCAAGCAAGCATACTAGTTCCAAGCGCAAGGAACATACTAATGCTCATAGCAAGGAGACATGTGCAGGAAAGGGACACTCGGGGAAAATCCTCCATGGGTCAAGGTATTAGGTCGCAGAGGAAAGAAGTGCTACAAGGCTTGCGTATAAGGCATGCTTCAAAGGTTCAATTAAGAGCAACATGGAGTCAACATTAGGCCAAAGACGCAGAGATGCAAATGAAATTAATCAAGACACAATGAGACCCCTTCCATGTATTTTTTACGAGCCCAGAGAAGGTAAGCTCGATAGTTTTTTCATGTTTAGAGAGTCTGAAAAAACGTAAAGCAAGACTCCATGGAGTACCTTTTTCGGGGATATTCTAGTTGGTTTGAAAAAGGGTTAAACTTGCATTGAAAATACATCCATTCAAAACCATTTTAAGGAGTGTGAAAAAGACAATATCACTCGACAATCATTTCAATTTTAAGGAATCTAAAAATAGCTTAACTATGGACTCATAGCCTTTTTCTGAGTTTAGTCTCCTTAGCCCGAAAAAGTATAAAAGTTATTGAGGAGAACTCTCCCGGCGAGACTAATCTCCCGAGGCAAACCTTTTTCCGCTATAATCTACAAGATGGAAAAAGGGTTAAACTCATGCCAGTAGATTTTCTTCTAGACCAATTTAATGAGTGTGAAGGAACAAGGTCACTCAACGATATTTTCAATTTTAAGGAGTCTGAAAAGAGCTTAACTATGGACTCTGTGGGGGTTCCTTTTTCGTAAGTAATCTCCAAGGCCCGAAAAAGGTGATAAACCAAAACCAAGGAGAATGTCCCTTTTTCGAAGATTTAGTCCCTCATGCCCGAAAAAGGGTTAAACTTACGCATGAGAATACTCTTCTAGCGAAATGAAGTTCCTAGAGCATACCTTTATTCGTAAAATTGACCGTCCGGACCAAAAAAGGGTAAACTACCGCTGGACAGACGTGCCTTCAAATTTGAATTTGGCGAGCGTGAAGGGAAACAAGATCGCTCGAAAATCTTTTCATTTTTAGAGAGTCTGAAAAGGGCTTAAAGAAGACTCCAGTGGGATACTTTTCTCAGTTAATCCAACTTGAAAGACAACAAAGCATGCTCATTTGGGAGTCCCGAGGGTAAGGCCAAGAATGATGGTGCATCAGACGAATGAGGCTCAATCTCGTAATCATGACAGGACTAACACAGACTCCCAAGCCTATAGTTATTAATGACAATATGGACGCCAAAATGCAAAAAGGATATACCTAGGGCATCCATGTAGAGGTAGGATCTACCACCTAATTACGACACTTCTAGAGAAGCAATGAAGGTTCTGTGTCGCACCTCGGTGGGGTCGATCCTATGGAAAAGAAGAAAAGACAACGAGATGCAAAAAGTGGAGACGAAATCCTAACTTATATGAAAAAAGTTGGAAAAAATGACTTTTACCAAAGGATACCAAAAAGTGAGCCATCTCCAAAACATTTACCAAACTAAAAGAAAAAAGGGGTACCATAACATCCAATAAGAAACTCGAAAATCAGAATCAAGTGATCACCAAGCCAGGAAAAATGACAAAGGGGTCAAAAAAGTGGCAAAAAGGGACAAAAAAGTATATAAATAGAAGTTGACAACTCATTTTCACCATTGCAATTTGAAAATTAACTAAAAGGAGAAAAAACCCATTTGCTAAAGAAGTTGATCCCGGGAGATTTAGAGTACAAAACAAACTTCCCCTTGGACCAAGTAAGTACAATTTCATCCCTCTTGCATTTCAATCATTCATTTATGCATTTATTTTGGTTTTTGAGGGGGTGTTCTCTCCTAAAAAGAGCAGCCCTGTGTGTACGTGGGTTGTCCAAGGACAAATCACGTATGTACTCAGGGAGAAAACACTATGCATGTGTACATACACGACTGTAGCCAATACAACCTGCGTACACCCTTGAAATCTTGGAAAAAATTAAAAAGAAAGAGCTAACTTCCTCCAATTTTTCCATGGAACAAGATGTATGTCCACTAGAGGGAGAGGGATCACGAGGACATAGACATATTGGTCAAAGAGGACCCTGTATCCATCGCCACACTGAAACAATGTGGGCTATGGAAGTTCTTCCAGTGTCCTTTTATGAGGGCACAACCCAGGTTACTTAACGTCCTTTTTTATTATTTTCACTCGAATGTAGAGGCATTCATGTTAGAGGGTCAGTCGTTGACTCCAACAACTGAGGACATTTACTTCCTGAATGGCCTCTCAAGGAGAGGGGAACCAGTCAATCTGCAGACCTTTCCCACTAGGCCTTTCAACATCAAGGAATACATCAAGATGTATTGCAAGGCTGGCACTGAGAAGGTAGATTCTCAGGTGCCTATTCATAAGATCACCAAATTGACTCTTCAAGTGATCTTGTATCTTATTAGGAGGATTACTGAATCTGCGGCCCTACACCAGGCCTCCTAGGCACACATGCACTATTTCATTCAGTGTCAGGAGGCACACATTTTTTACTAGAGCACGACCATGCTTATGTGCATGAAGAGACAGTTGATAGAGTGTCGGTAGCGTGCCAAAAAGAAATTTGATTTTGACATGGTATTATTCTCTTTCTTCTTCGAGAGGGTACCCAGTCTCAGTCCCAGAGAGATGGTGCAGGGGCATGTGGCATCCTTCCCAACAATATGCATATGGGCAGCCTTGCTGCCACGAAAGGGTGGAGGGAGGACCATAGAGGCCTTCGATGACAAGTTTTTTTACTGGTGGACATCGCAGATTCTGACGATCGAGGAGTACCCCTACGCAGGGATCAACTTTTCCAGGGATACAAACATGCCCATGCCTCCAAGAGAGGAGCGAGGAGAGACAGGTAACTTGTTTTTAATGTTATTTAATTTTTAATTGTTTATATATATATATATATATATATATATATATATCATTTTTATATGTGTATAGAGTACTGACTCTTGTGTATCTTCTATGTACATATGTGGGACCAGTGCACCCATCAGACTTCGCGAGGACTCGACGACGTCCTCGACCAGAGGCAAGACCAACAACAACTGGCGGACCAACAACCACAGGGGGACCTCCAGCCGGAGAGGCTGAGAGAGTTTTGAGATGAGTGGAGTGCAACCTCACTACGCTCACTCACAGAGTACCCATGGCCGAGATCGAGGATCTCCCGCCTTTCATGCAACCTCATGTAGTGGGGGTGCCACAGACGTGGGTCCAGCTTTTCCGGCGTTTGGCCAACATCGTTGTGCATTATGGCAGGGCCAATAGACCCTATGCTTAGATAGGCTAGACTTTTGATGTGCCAAGGGCACCTTTTGTACATGTATTTTTTGAGGGCATAATCCCAACGATGTATATTGAACATTATTTTTGAGGTGCTCACGCCCACCTATGTACTCATGACACATTTTGATATATATATATATATATATATATATATATATATATATATATATATATATATATATATATATACACATCTTTTTGTCTTATGGATTACATTTTTTACAAATGTATGTGTGTGTTTTTATTTTTATGTGTGTGCAACATGCCAATCTAATATTTGATTAGCTAGAGTATCTGTCATATGATTAAATCTCCTAGGAACATGGATATATGTAATGTAATCAAAATAACATTCTAAGAGACGTACCCTAAGGAAACGTCGGTGCAAAGTGGGATCATAAACGCGATAAACTCCATTTAACTAGGACACAACCATATGGGCATCTAGGTAGACCTAGAGGTGAGAAATTCCATGTGACAAAGCGTCACGAAGAAACTCTATCACTACACTGTACTCGACGACATTGTTTGTGCCATCACCTAGATAAATACCTCTGGAAGATAGCAACTGGCCTCAAGGTGTGAAAAACACCCAAGTTGCAGAAGCAAGCCTCTGAGTGTGTCAACTAGCGTCATCTGCGAACCCAAAAAACACCTCTAATTCACTTGACATATGCCACAGTGAAAAAATAAGACATAAATAACTACACGTCCACAGAACAAAAAGACAAAAACTGTATAAGAATCTATACATATGTACAATAAGTCACCCAGGTGACCAACCTAAGAGTAATACTTCTTGAGGTAGAGCCCATTTCTAGGATCCGCCAAGGCATTTCCTTCAAAATCAACCAGACGGTAAGTGCCTTTCTTCAAGACCTCTTTCACAATGAACAATATGGACCACATGGGTTTGAACTTGCCTTCCCCTAGAGGATCTTTGTCTTGATCATAGACCAGGACAAGATCACCTTCAGAGAAAATCCGAGGACGAACAAACCGATTGTACTGACACTTGACTCATTTCTTATGAGCCTCATTGGCTAAGGCTGCATCATGACATTGCTCATCGAGCTACTCAAGATATAGTAGGAGTTCCTCAAGCGGTGAAGTGTCCGATAGTAAATCCATTGCCAACTTTAAAGAAGGGATTTGACACTCAATAGGTAAGACTTCTTCCAGCTCGTATACGAGTTAAAAAGGTGAGAAACCGGTGGCAGTCTTCACAAACGTTCGGTAGGCCCACAACGTTGAGTATAACATCAAATGCCAATTTGACTCGGCATAATTGATTTTCCACTGAAGAATAGTCTTGAAAGACTTATTCACAGCTTCAACCTGACCATTCGCTTGTGGGTAATAAGGTGATGAATGTTCTTTCCTAAACCCAAGCTTTGACATTAACTCGGTCATCATTTTGTTTTGGAAGTGACTGCCATGGTCAGTGACAATATCCGTCGGGATGCTGAACCTTGCTACTATCTGGTTAAAAATGAAAAGAGTCATTTTTTCTCCATCATTGTTAAACGTTGGCATAGCCTCGACCCACTTCATGAAGTAGTCTACCTCTACGATGATGTAACGAAGCCCCCTGGCTGAATTCGGGTGACATGTAGTAAAGTAAATCCCCCACTTGGTGAAAGGACCAACAATAATGACAGGAAACATGGGAGTAGTATGTGCCTGCATATTCCAACAAAAGATCTGACATGGGTGGCACTTCTTGACCACCTCAATGCAATCCTTGATTAACGAGGGCCAAAAGTAACCAACACGTAGAATATTTTGGGTTGTTTCCAACCCAGAAAAATGATCACCACATTGTGACAGTCGTTCAAAACGAGCTCTGCTTCCTCATGGATAAGACATCAATGAAGAATGCAATCCACACCTTGACAATACAAACTGTCATCGAGGATAAGACAGTTTTCTGCCTGATGTTGAATTCGTCAATGCTCATTATGGGAAGCAGAAGCGGGGCACTTCAAAGTCTGGAGATAGACTAGTATATCTCCATACCAGGGGTCCAAATATGCGATTAGAAAAATATCTCCTTTGATAGGCGATTCTTCGGGCATGATATCACTAGACTCGACCGAAAGTTCCAAAATAAGTTCAGCAAAGACCAATAACTTTTTGGATTTTGTGGAAACAAAATTCAAGTCAAATTACTAGAGGATTACAATCCATATAATGATTTTTCCACCAATGACCCGTCGTATTAACACATATTGGAAAGGGTTCACAATGACAATGACAGTGGTCTTGTGAAGCAAAATGTAATGTCGAAACCGTTGGACGCCATGAACTGTTGCCAAAGAAAGCTTCTCAACGTGAGAATAGTTGAGTTCTAACCCAACCAGGCCTCGGCTAAGGTAATAAATAACATGCTCCTCGAACATATCATCCTCTTGAACCAAGACCATGCTGATGGTCAACTCCGCAACATCCAAATACAACAAGAAATCTCTGTTATAATCGGGAGGTCGGAGTAGAGGGGAAGACGTAAGGGCATGTTTCAATGCTTCAAAAGAGTGCTAAGTGGCTTCATCCCAACATAATGTGACTCCCTTTTTCAAGAGACGCATAAACCCTTTAGTGATCTCAGCGTAATTAGTGAAAAAACGTCGAAGAAATTTCGCTTTCCCTTGTAAGCTCTGAAGTTGGGGTATCATGAACGGGGGAGGAAATTGAACTATCACCTCAAACTTGAGAGGATAGACCATGATCCTTGTTGTCAAAAGAATAAAACCTAAGAGACGACCTGATGTCACGCATAAACTGTATTTGTTAGGATTCAAGCGAATCTGATAGTAGCGACATCGTTCAAATATTAGTCGAAGATGAGCAGGATGATTAGATCTCTTGTGAGACCGTGATGCTAGATCATCAAGATATGCCTCGAATATATGTCTAAGGTCATGAAAATAAAAATACATGGCTCGTTGAACGGTGGTTCCATCATTCTTCAGGCCAAAAGGCATCTTACGATACACAAACATGCCCCAAGGACAAATAAAGGTTGTTTTATGCTGGTCTTCGGGTTTGATCTGAATCTGATTGTATCCTGAAAAACCATCGATGAATGAAAATACCTCACAACCAGCGCATTCATCGACAATATGATCGATGAACAGGGTGGGAAAAGTATCTTTAGGACATGCCTTATTCAAATCATGGAATTCCATGCACACGCGAATCATACCCTATTTTTTGTTAACCGGAACTGGGTTTGACACCCATTCCATCAACTATACGGGGTAGATAAAACCAACTTTGAGTAGTTTTTCTACTTCAGCCTTAATTGCTACTGCTTTTTTAGGATTCACCGGATGAAGCTTCTATCGGACCGACTTGGCATCAGGATAAGTCATTATTTCATGCTCAAAAATTCTTGGTTCAATGCCTGGCATTTCCTAGTAATACTAGGAAAAAACGTTGCATAATTCCTTAAATAACTCAGTATAAGTTCAAATCTCTACGGGGGAGCAGTCCGCTCCGATGAAAACATTCTCCACGATGCCAAGGGTTTTGGATATTATATCAATTGGAATCATTGTAGCGATACTTTCCATATTACCCTCGGCATAAATTGTGTGTGTAGCCAGAGGATTGATAGGACAAGCATTATCTCCATTCATGGTCGAAACAAATTCTCCCACCTCTATTCTCTTTAACTCGGGAAGGAAGTAATATATATGATGAAGATCATCCCAAGGTATATAGGGACCAGTAAATGCCTCGAGAATTGCCTCATCAGAGGGAAAGACCAGGTCTAAAGGATGTTTAGTGGCAAGAGAACCTTGATCCCAAATAGGCTTGAGAACTGGATCTAACTCCTGTGCGGGAGTCAGATCGAGGTTGGCCGAAGCTTCCTAGACAATGTTGTATGCAACCTCAGCCGCAGACAAGGGCATGTCCATGCCAGAATTCCCTATCCCTTCCATCGAAGCCGATGGATAAGGTAGAGTCCACGTATCGTTAAAGTAACTCGTTTGAAATGACAACACTTGTATAATTTCAGCCCTAGGTTGGTTGGGGACAACCGATATAATCTTGATATCGCCAGAAGGCAGTGGGTAATCAAAAGTTCCCATCAACGATGAAAACAAACCAACACCTAAGTTGACATTTCCAACCTGCAGACTATCTATCATTGGGATCGTGGAAGCCCCCGATGAAGGGTCAGGACGGGAGAAGGTCAACTGGTCAATGATCATTATCCGACCCTTGTGTGGAAAACATAAGACCTAAAAAACCGTAGCAACCACTGCATGCATCGCATAAGTCCAACTCCTTCCTAACAACGAGTTGTAGTCAAGAAGTGCATTGACCACTTCAACTTCGACACACACAGTTTTCCTACCAACTGCATGGGGAAAGAAGGAATGATCCCATGTGATCTGAATGATTAACTGTCAAACGTCATCATAAATGTAGCCGATAGAGACAAACTGGGTTGGCCGATGGCCTTCCAACATGCCAACAACATCACGCATGTCGAGGCACCCTCATCAAACATTGTACGGAAAATGTTTCGAGTAAAATATTTCATGGTATAAGCGACTACTATCTGAAACACAATGTGATAAGGAAGATGGGGTTTCAAGTCGGTTAGATAAAAAATGATCGCTCCCAGGTTACAAGTCTTTGCGGGTCCCAAGGTGGATAACAGAGTTTTTCTCTGCGAAGGGAAACTCTGGAGGACTTCCAAAGTAGACATCGCGCAAGGGGTCTATGCCAAATCTTCCACAATGAAGCAGTTCTTGGCAGCCCTTGCGTTTGGATTATGAGAAGCCTTCTTAAACACACCTTTTGGGATGTGAGTCATCATTTCACCTGCCATATTCTCAATATGGAGAGGAGTCAGTGGGTTTGTGTCTTATTGGCCCTTTTCGACAAATTCCAACATTTCGTAATCTTGAGCCTTGGTCACAATATTAGCCTTGGAATTCATCATGTAAATATTCATGGCCGGGTTACTATTGTTATTCGCGGGGGGTCCCTGACTTCCCCCTTCTGCGCTCAAAGACGCTGAATCTTGAGCCATGTTTTTCCCATGTGGAAATGGGTTTGTCAACACAATAGGTTGTTGTTGTGCCAATATCTTTTGAGCTTCTGCAAGCCGAGGGCACAGATGAGTCAAGTGGTATTCCATGCAAATATTACATAGATAATTCTAATTCCTCTTCTCCATTTTTCCCCTGCCAACATTATTGATAGCCTTTTTTTCCCTTTACCTTTTTTGTTCCATTGTTTCTTCTTTCCCTTAGTTTGTTGGTTGGACTTATGGTTTGTCTACTGCACACTATGTACATCTGACGCTTGGGTAGGGGGAACAATTGAACTCGAGGTCTAGCTGGCCACAGTTTGTTGTATAGACAATTGTTGCAATTGATTTGAAACCGGATCAGAGGACTTTCCTTGTGTTGAGCCCACAATACCATCAGCATGGGGTCCAGACTTTTTCTTTTCCTTATCGATAATAGACTGCGACGCGTCTGACAAAATATCATAGAACATGTCGGACTGAGAGTAGATCAGCTCAAGCTATTGCGCTCTCATAATCACCTCCTCCTTTGAAAACACTCTAGAATTCGCTACGTCCTTGGATATGCAAGGCACCAAAGACTTCAGGAATCACTCTAGAAAGAAAGCATGAGGGACCTAGACCTTAATCAATCGCTTCTGACACCGCCATTCTCCGATATGATCAGAGATGTGGTCAACCTTGATTTTCTCAAAGTTGGCCAGCAATTTGGTGCCGACATCGTATCTCACAGGTAACTGGAAATGGTTCAAAAATACCATCTCCAAGTCGTTGAAGTAAGAGTACCTCGAGCGGTCGAGCTCAATATACCATTTCACGAAACCCCCTATAAGAATGCGTTGAAAAAGGCGCAACTTCATAGAGTCATCCCTCAGTGAGTTTGACGAGCACCATAAATGAAAAGTTGTCACGTGATCACCTGGATCTTCGCCAGGATTGCCTTCAAATTTCAGAATGTCTGAGGGCAACTTAGTCGGCATGGGGGGCCAACACAGATCGTGACAAATTGGGTCATTGAGTAATCTCGACAAATTTGGCAGATGTAGCGTTGTTTGAAATGGTATTTTAGGTTGTGTATTATTTACAGGAAAAGAGGGTCCTGGAGTTTGAATTGCACCAGGTTGCCATGAAAAGTTGGACTGTTGGCTAGGGTTTTGGTAGAAATTGTGGCCTTTCCAGCATAAAAAAATCACGTCTGTTTGGGTATCATTGGTTGAATCCCGTAATTGGATGACATAGCTTGTGTGGGGATTTCTCCCTGCATTGTGTTCCAAGGATTTTGGAAGGGGATGCCCCCAGCCGATCTGATGGGTATAGGTACAGAGCCCTGCCCAGAGTTCCATTGAGCATGGAAGGGGTTTCCCCCAACTGACATCCCTGGCAAGATAACCTATCACTGCCAAGGATTCCAAAGACCCTGCGAGGAGAAAACTCCAGTGGTCGCTCCCTATGAAGGAATAGTACCTTGTACGAGGTTTTGTTTCCCAAAATTGGGGTTGCCCCTAGTCAAGACAACAACCGAAGAAAAACGTTGTTCCCAAACGCACCGAACAAAGAGAATGACATAGATCCCATCAACATTGTGTAAGACGAAGGTCCTAAACTGCCTACTCCAAATAAGCTATAATTAGCATTCGACCTCATTGGTTGTTGGAAAGCACCCCTGAGAGGGGGATGGAGGAGGTGTGTGACCCCCACCATAAGGGATAGAATTAAAGGGAACTGAAGTTCCCTCGATTGACCCTTGCACGAGAGTGTTTGATCTCCCTACCCCCAGAACTATGGTATTTAAGGTGGATTAGGTAAGAACCGAGTTCAAATCAAAGTCGGGCATCCCATATGAGAATGGAAGGCCCGTCGCACTCTTAGTAAATAGAGTGGTGGTCGATGTCGATAATGGTATCGGACAACTACCCTAAGTAGAGGGATTCAATACCACTATGGTCCAGACTACCGATGGTGGGAGGGGAGGCAGGATGCCCCCTGCAGTAGTAGCCGTAACCAGTGTATGAGGACTCCCGGACAAGGTAGCAACATTCACTTCCATTGTTGATTGTAAGACTAGATGGCGCTCAAAAGGAGTCACCTCGGGAGGGACAACTTGAAATAATATTGGCGCCGACAAGTCAGTAATCAGAGGGTTGGATGACTTGAGAGCTTCTGCCTCAAGGTCAGAAATGGTAGGTTCCTCCGGAGTTGAATGGTCTCCTCACGGAACAGGCTCGGGAACAGTTTCCTGCGGCCCGGTCTCTTTGAACGACCCTTGTTGGTCAATTCTTCGTCGTAATGGTGGTGGAGGTGGATCCAATGTAACCAGTGACAGGCCTTGAAGCCTTCCTAACCGGCAGAGCTGTTGATATTCCACCTTGTGAAATGATCAATCGACACAGTAAGGCTAAACTAGCATTTAAACACCAAGCACACACTAATTTTTTTCCTAAAAGAAAAATCAAGCAGTTGACTATCTAGTAGGAAGGACAGTTATGCCAATCAACACTAGAGAAACTAACTAGTGCAAGTGCAACTCAAACACATAATCACTCTCCTGGTATACTCTGCGAAGCGTGATCCAACGTCTTCCCTAGGTACCGCGGTATACCGCCGCAGTCACCCGTGTAAGTCCTTAGAATATGGGCAACTAAGTTTCCATCTCGCAGTCAATCACTAGGCGGGTACAGTCAGCAGTCAGGTGGACCACAATGACTAGGATAACAATTCTGAAGCCTATCAGGGGTATTGAAAGAAAATGGTCTGGAAGACAACATAGGATCTCAAACAGATTCGAGGTCCACAAAGCTCTATAGGCAAATGCAGTCGATATTACTCCCAAGACAAACCCTCAATATGTGTTCCCCACTACGTTTAGTCCAGCTTTGGAGGGGTTATCTATATTTCCTTTCCTCACGCGACCTTGTGTTTATCCCCTATGTTAGAGGAGGTTCTCGTCTAACTCTTACAACATTGGACTTAAAGCACTCCCTAACTCAGACTCCAATGTTTGATTTAACGGCCTTGAAGAGTTTCCTCTCTAACCTAATTCAAGGCCCTAACCCTAAACTAGTTGGTTGACCCTACAAACAGAAAAAGTCTATTTTATTTTAGATTAAGCGTTCTTTTTTCTTGATTTACTCATGAGGTATGGTGGTGAAACTAATGGTGTTATAAGAGACGAAAAAGAGGAGAAAACTAAAACACTTGAAAGAAAAATTACCTCAAATGTTTTTTTAAAACAAATCTTTGTAACTAACTCTTTGTAAACACAACTTTTCTTAACTAACTTTTCAAGATCTTGTAAAGAAAACCTAAAACCTACTTTCGCTTGACTACAAGCTACTTATGTTTCAAGAAATCAAGAAAGAACTTGAAAAAACATACTCTTTTTTCCTTTTAGCAAATAACCAACTCTAACTACTTTACCAAACTGAAAATAAATCTTTTTTCTTTTTTCAAAGAAAGTAAAAAAGGATAAAAATACTGAAACAATATTGGGATTCAATCAAGAAACCAAGAAGGAATATTTTCAATTCAACATCTTTCTTAAAACCCTTTTAAAAAGGTAAACACGAGAAAACTAAAATAACAAGTAAACTGAACTTTATACCCAGGCTATGGCTATAAAAAAATAATCTCGAATGATCCAAGAAAACCCTAAGAAGTGTGAATCTCAATTAGGAGAGAGGAAAACTCCCTTTTTTTTCAAAAAAAATCCTGAAACAGAGACACGGGTTGTTGCATCAACAGCCTGCGCATGTACGCGGGGTGACCTAAGACATGGTATCTCTTCAAAAACAAAAGATCATGTAGTCTTATAGGGCAGGGAAAACTGGTATTGATAGACTCAGAAAACTTGAAAGGAAAACAAACCAATCAAACAACCCAAAATCCCCTAAAAAACCCTAGAGGCTTCCCCAGTGTGGTCACCAGTTCTGCTAGTGGGAAAACCCCCCTTTAACTACACAAGGGTTCAAGATGTAGACAGAGAGAATAACCGTCTAAAATCTAATCAATTCTTAATACTACCCCAAACATACCAAAAGTAATGTACATAAATCAAACAAAGAAGAGATCGAGTAACTATACCTCTGATCCCACGTCTGGTGATGATCTCCTCGCGCTTGGAAGTTCCACTAACTGCATGTCTCCTCTCAGGGATGACCTACATCTAAAGATAGAAAAACAAATAAATACAAGAATGATATTGTATACATAAGTTAGGGTTAGATGTTAGATGCTAAGTATAAATAAATAAAAATACTCAAGACGCCATCATTTGGGACAGAAAAATGTAATTCTTTTATTCATAATACAAATATTATACCTTACAATATAAGTTGACCATCGTTCCGCAAACCTGGTCTGGGCTCATATTTATCATGATCCAAGTGCACCTTGTATGAACTTCTTCTCTCAACCTTCTGATCACTTCTATGGAAGGGAATGGATTAAATGGAGGAAGAAGGGGCTAATGAGGGAACGCTGAGGCAATTTCTCACAAAAGGTAGCAATATCTTGGGCAAGAAGGGGAAGTGAAATCGGGTAGTGTTTCACTGTTCTTATGCTTAGATGTGAAATGAGACCCCAACACCTCCTTTTATATAACAAAAGGATGGTTATCCGGTTGGGTGACAAGCTATAGCAGGTGGATTAGTTGGGAAACTTCCAATAGCTTGTAAATTTCAACGAATTCCTTGCAACTTTTTATTTTTTGCAACTTTTGCAAGTATACATGGGTTGTAATGGTGCAACAGGTGTATGTACGCGAGTTGTAGTGGTGCAACAAGTGTATGTACGCGGGCTGTAATGGTGCAGGGTGCATACATATTCTAAAAAAAATAAATTTAAGAAGAGCTTCTTAGTAGTGCTTTGGAAAAATATGCAAGTAAGAGGGCCAAGGCCATGTATGCATGAGTACAGAAATTTAGGGCTATAACAGATAATAATATGCATATAAATATTATAATAAATGCGTAAATTGTCAACACAAGGGAAAGCTAAATAGGATAGATTTAGTTGAACATAAAATCACTTATTTCCTCATAGACAAAAAAATACAACTTCAATTCTAATAAGTTGCCATGTTGCTTGGAATTTGATGACTTTAGGTAATTTGTCCTCTTAGAGAGTGACCTATAATACATTTGCTTGGATTTAAGTCTCTAGATTCTATTTAACTAGAAACATCCAATACATGTTAATAACAAAACCACCTATAACCATCATCTAGATTGTACTTTTTAGAGGCCTTGGTCTTGTTCCAATTCTAGTCCTTCAACTGGGTCATGGGAGATTACATGCCTAGATTCGTAGGGAGAAAATATGGGATGATCTCCTTGATCTAGTTGAGAATAATTCTATAATATTATTAATTATGAACTTGCCATTCAACTTAATGCAAGGGACCTAATCCTAGGTATGAGCATCAAATATATCCTTGATCATGTTGATGCATCTTCTAAAAAATAGAAGGGCGAGACCATTGTTGTCTCAACTAAGGTATTTCCTTGTGAAGAAGGATTGGGGGTCACAATAGATAATGATCATTGAAAATCAATCCAAATTTGAAGCCTTATCCTTTCCAATTTAGAGAAGGATTACTAGCATCCCAAGCCTTTTAAATACTTTGATAAACAAAGTCTCTTCTACCTTGACAATGGGTGAGGTGACTACAATAGCTTATAAATTCAATTTGAACCATGATTTATTACTAAGGGGATCTCAACAAATACGATTTCAAACAATCACCTTCTAATCCTTGTTACTTTATAAACCATTGTTAATTCATTTGGCACATAAGGCTTGTGTAGTATCTCGGTTTTTACCCTTTGGATGTCTTAGACCGAACTTTAAATAAGTGGATATAATGATGGTAGTAAATTTATATACTTGACCCCTTGTGTAAATGATGAAAATATCTTGTACAAATTCCTAGTGTGGAGCTTAAGGTTAAGGTCCAATTCCTAGGCATGTATTTTTGAAAAATATGTGCTCGATGCACCATGAGGTAGAATTTCCATGGTATACACATGATATGCAAATATTATTTTCAAGGTTAATATAAAAGCTCCAAGCCTGGCTATGGAAGAGTGCGAGAGAGAATATGATTCCACTATAGGGGAAGAGGAAAGGAGGACCAAATAATTCAAAAACAAGTGTAAGCTTCTTAAGTTTCCCAAGTCTCCTAACCTACATCTTTTCACCATGTGCCTTATTAAAGACCCCAACCACCAATCCATAACTGTAGGTGGCGGTTGGTGGGAAAGTCCAACTTCCATAGTTATGAGAGCTCGGGGGTTACATACAAGTCAAGAGAGTGCAAGAAAATTCATATCCATAAGATTTGAACCTCATAGATATACAAACCATCTCTTTTCTCATGTCCTTTCTTCATGAAGTTCGAATTGACCATTCCCATGGCCATTCATCAATTTTATTCTATGTTGTTTATTCCCTTCTGCCATTTGATATTATGGGATTCTCTTGATGGATATGTTCCCATGTTATGCTAAAGACATTTATTGGAACTCGTAAGTCACTAAGGAGAGATAAGGAATAGAAGGCTATGATCTTTAGAAGTGAGATGGAAGGTTGTAGAGAAGCGAAGAGGTTGGGTTGATAAGAAGCCATGCCCACTTCCCCTGTAGATTGTTTCTCATGGTGTGTTCAAGAGATAATATATGAATATATTGAGCTGATATTGAAGGTATACAATAAGTTGGAATCCTTTTGCATACATTGAAAAGTTGTGGAAGAAAGAAAATCTCTGAGGGACTATATAGTAGAGAAGGGAAAGATCTTCCTTATGTTGTGTGGGGTAGTGAAGGAAGTGCCATGGCTAGACTAGTTGGAGTGTTACTTCTAGAATTATGGGATAAATAGTTTGGTTGAGTTTGAGAGTAATTGGGTTGAGTGAGTGACTTGAGTGTCCTTAGCCTAGTTCCTTCACCCTAGTGGTATGATATCCCAACTTGGAGGTGGCATCCACTAAGGATTGCCTACAACTAAGTAGAAAATTGCTTGTTATTGGTCCAAAGATAAGTGTTCCATATCTATTAGGAATTCATGTTTGTGATTATGATTATTAATATGTTATTTTCTTATGTATCAATTGGGGAATGAAATTCATGGACGGATGATGTTTTTCATGCTTGATTGTTGCATTGTTAGGCTACATGCCTTTGTAATTCAAATTAATTAGAGTTTATTGTTTCAAATTCATGTTATACAATTGATAGTATATTGCATTTGAGTTTATGTTCTGCATTTGGCATTGTGTGATGCATTCAAAGTTGGATGTCAAGGGCTAGATCCAATTCAATTTTTTTGTGTATATTGGTGTGGTCGCAAGCCAAATGCCAATATGAAGAAAAGTCATTTAAATGAGCCTTGAACTATCTAATTATGAATGTCATAAAATCCAGCAGGCCTATCATTTTGTTCAATTCAAGCCCTTGTATGAAGTTCAAAGTGTTAACTTCAAATGATGATTGTTCTAGACTTGTATTTATTTCAAGGGTTCCTTTGATATAGATCAGTTATCCCCTATTTGATTTGAATTGCTTCTTCGAATGTGTTGAAAACCCATTTTTGGTTGGCATTTAAAGTAGTGCCTTTGAATGAGGCCTGTGGCATTTACCCTATTCCTTAGGAAATAAGGAATAACTTTGAAAAAGGCTCAATGGCCTAGTGAAGGTTATTGAATTATGTTATTTCGAATTGGTTTGATGGCTTATCAGGGTCTTTCAAAATATGTATTGTTGATGGCATGTTGGGAGAAATCAAAGGATGTTATTTTGATTTGGCTTGCTGGCCTATTAGGGGAATTCAAAAGACATTATTTTGAGTTGGTTCGATGGTCTCGAAGGATTTCAAAAGATGTCTTTTTAGTTTCCGTGATTTTTTATTAGGAGCATTTAAATGTTATTTCAAGTTGGCACGATGGCTTATTAGGGGTGTTTGAAAGATGTTCTTTTGTATTGGTTGATGGATTATTAGGAGCATTCGAAAGATAGGACAGTTGGTTTATCAGGTAGATTTTTTGAAACTGGTCGATGGTCGTGTTTTAAAAGAGCATGATTTTTTTTCCATTAACGAGATCATTTAGAGGGGGGATATGTTTTGAATGAGATTGATGGTATTTGCTTGTAAATTAGGAACATCTTTGAGAAGGGCTCGATGATATATTTTGAAGAGACTAATGCCCATTCTTTTCAATGGACCTGATTGGCTGATGTTCAAGCAATTATTTTGAAGGATGGATTAAGGTGATCTTCACATGAGGCTCGAAGTGTTTAAATTAGAATAAGGCTTAATTCCCGAATGGCTATGCATATTATTTGAATGAAGAGAATTAATGAGACCATATAAGGGTTGAGTCAATGAAAAAGATAAAAAAAAATTGTCCACTCTTCCTCAATAAGGTTATTGAGGTGGGTGAGTACATTATCGAGTGGTATTGGAGCTCATGTTATAGCACTTGGGTTGTTTTGGGTGAGAAATGGAAATGAAAAATTGTGTTAGGAGTGGGATCCAACACTAGACCTTTATGGGGCTAGGAAATTGGAGCTCATGTTGCAGTTATGAGAAAGAAAGAGCTAAGTAGTCAAAAGAAAATTGCAGTTCATTCATGTTAGGATATTTAGACACTTAAAAGTTAGTTAAGATCAACTTGGTCTAATGTGTCTTTAGGTAAAATATGTTTCTTTCTTTTGTTTGTTTAGTATGCATTTGCAAATATGTAATTTGACAGTCATGATATGTTCTAGACATAAAGTGATCTGATGGTTCATATTCTCCTTGATACTATGACTATATTGATTCATGAATTAACACCCCATTGGTCCATGATATCCATTTAAAGAGCATGGAGGGTCATTTATTGAAGATCAATTGTGAGAAACTCTTATGTACAATATTTTTCTTTTGCATTAATTTATTTCCTCAAGCCATCAATTGGGTTTAGCTTAGGTGGTTGGGAGAAATGATTGTTATCCTCCCCACCCAGGTTTAGCTACTGCAAGTGACATGTTGAGATCTTAACGAGTATATTTTTTGTAATGGATTCGAGCCCTATTTTTGACCGACCTTGTGCCCTAAATATTCTATGGCTTACCCTAGGTACCATCCTTGAAATGAGGGGAAGTACTCAAGGGTTTTCCTTGGGCAGTTTAAGCTAGAAAAAAAAATATATTGACTCAAGTGGCCATGTTGTTCAGGGATGTGGATTGTTTCCCTATTTGATGGTTTTAGCCATGTAAAACATGAGCGTACTAATATATTATATGCGTGTGTGAGTGATTTCCTAATGTGTTCTTCTTTTGTGGAAATACCTTGTTTTTACGAACAAGGTATCATAGCGATGACTTGAGAAAACTTTGGCATGAACTATTTGGTCATCTAAAATATCACTCATTACAATAGCTACATAATTAAAATATGGTGACTATTCTTCCTCTCATTCTTCTAGAGATGGTGTTTGTGTCATTTGTGTTCTCGACAATCATTGGGATAGTTTTGATAAACATGCCTCTTGGCACACCTTGACCCCCTTGCAGCTTATCCATAGTGATTTAAGAATCACACATTAAAGGAAATGACAAACTATATGATCCAAACTAAGAGATTACGTCTTCAGTATTGGGTGGAAGTTGTCAATTGTGCAAATTACATAGTAAATCACACTCCCACAAAGGCTTTAAAAAATATAATACCAGAAGAAGCATGGTGAAAAATTAGTCCAGATGTAAGCCACTTCCATGAGTTTGGTAGTGAAGCACAAGCTCACATTCCTGAATAGAAAAAGACAGAATTACAACCCAAAAGTGAGAAGTGCATTTTTGTCTGAATATGTAAAAGGTTATAGACTTCTTCAACCCCATTCCAATGAAATTATTATTAGGGGATATTTTGATTTTGATGAAAGTCTCTTGGCTTGTGATCCTAAGTCAATGGTTGTGCCATATTCTCTTCCAAAATTTTCTATTAGTGATCTTGTTCTAGTTTCTTATTCAAATTAAGACAATAAACATGAAAATCCATCTTCGCTGGCTCACCTTCCTCTAGTTGGGTCCATTGAACATGAACATGCACCATCACCATCGCTTCCTATATGGGTTTGTACAACATGAGAAGTATATGGTGCTCTTGTCATTGATCCTACAAATTATCATTGTATACAATCATAGTTCCATCCAGCCTCCTCCCTTTTGGATAAATTTTTAGAGACTCGTGATCCAGAAACATTTGTAGAAACTTTTGGCCATCCATATTGAGACATATAAATGGATGAATAATATCATTCCTTAATGGTGAATGATACTTGATATCTTGTACCTCTTTCAAAAGGAAGAAAACTTGTTAGATGTAA
>ML839712.1:10631-31465 GCA_009831015.1 Picea engelmannii | reverse complement strand
ATTGATTAATATTATATACAGGATCAGAGTACTCCAAGAATTTAAGAATTGCATAAATTGAAGAAGTCTCAGGAACCATTATCAGGTTCTATGTGATGATTGGTTTATGGTGATGATTTAATGTAAAGTTTTATTATCTCTCAAATATTCTTGGGTGGAAGGAAGGGGCAAGGATGGAGAGTTCAAATATCTCTTGATATTGGAGTATTGTATCTTCCTCTTGGATGTTTATCCCTCCCTTTACATTTTGAAGCTATAGCTACCTTTGGAAGTCATTACTTCCCTTGAACAATAACTATTGATTATTTCTCATATATTGTGCATGGTGTATTGTGGTGTATTGTGGTGTATTGGTGTAACTCTTATACTATTTTTCATTTCTCATTGGATATAGTTGAATGGTTTAAGTATAAGTTGAAAAAGGTTTTAAATTTTACTTGATACTAATTCACCCCCCTCTCAGTATCAACAGACGAATGGACTACGCCTCTCCAAAAATTGTAGGGCTGCTACAATATCAATGCCAATGAAGACGATGATCCGAGGAATGTGAACATCGTAGAAATGGAGGGCCAGAGAGATGTGGAAGGACCAGGATTCGATATTCCATTCATTGGACAACCAATCAAGATTAATAAAGTCAATATTGGAACAAAGAAGACACCAAAGCTTGCAAATGTTCGAGATTACTGGGATGTTTCTACCATTGATAAAATTACAGAGTTACTGTATGAATATCAGGACTTGTTTCCAACCAAGTTCACTAATATGAAGGGAATTAAAGGGCCTATGCGAGAGGTGAGGATTCCTTTAAAACCAGATGCAATACTAGTCAAAAAGAGACCTTATAGATTGAATCCTAGATATAAGGAGAAAGTGAAAATTGAGCTTGACAGAATGTTGGAAGAAGGAATTATAGAACCTGTCGAAGAGTCGGAGTAGATAAGACCTATGGTGGTACAAGACAAGAAAATAGGAGAAATTAGGATATGTGTAGATCTCAAGAAGATAAATGATGCTTGTTTGCATGACCCCTTCCCTACACCATTCATTGATGAAGTGCTAGATAATGTGGGAGGCCAGGAATTATATTCTTTTACAGATATATTTTCAAGATACCATCAGATCCGAATTGCCAAGGAATACTACAATAAGACCACATTTGCAGCAGAGTGGGGATCCTACCAATATACAGTGATGCCATTTGGATTGAAGAATACACCAACCATATTTTCCAAGGTGGTGGTTGAAGCGTTCAAAGAATTTTGGCATAAATTTCTAGAAGCATATTTCGATGATTGGATTGTGTTTAGTTTGTTGAAAAATAACAATGAATGTCTAAGGATAATGTTGGATAAATGCAGGCAGTGTCAAATTGATATGAATTTGAAGAAGTGCATATTCTTCTCTCCATTTGGAGTTCTGTTAGGTCATATTGTATGTAAGCAAGGATTGTTGGTGGATCCATCCAAGATCGCCATCATAGTTGATCTACCCCCTCAGACTTTAATTAAACAACTGTGCACTATGTTGGGACACAGAGGATATTACAGGAAGCTCATCAAGGGATATTCTCATATTACAACACCCACAGAGAAACTATTGAAGAAGGATTGTTAGTTTAGTTGGATAGAGGAATGCCAACAGAACTTCTACACACTGAAACAGAAAATGGTTAATGCACCCATCCTGGTATTTCCAGATTGGACCAAGGAGTTTCATGTGCATGTCGATGTGTCTTCCATTTCTTTAGGAGCTATGTTAGCACATCCGGGAGAAGGATATATTGACCACCCGCTAGAATTTTCTAGCAAGAAACTACCAACTGTTGAGATCAACTACACCACCACTGAGCGAGAAGGATTGGCCATGGTGTATGCATTGTAGAAGTTTCGTCGCTACTTGTTGGGAGGACACTTTAAAATTTTTACTGATCACTCTGCACTGAAATACCTAGTCAACAAGCCAATGTTGGGGGAAGGAATATGTAGATGGATGCTGCTATTTCAAGAATATGATTTTGAGATCATAGTAAAGCCAAGGAGAATGAACAAAGGTCCTAACCACTTGTCGAGGTTGGAACATGGTGAAGAGACGACCAGTTTAGAGGATGAAATGTCGGATGCACAGCTGCTGACCTTTAGAAAGATCGATGACCACTTCACAGAGATAGTCGAGTTCCTATCAACAGGAATGGAACCTAGTGAGTATACAATTCCCCAAAAGAAACAACTTGTAGTGCGCGTTGCAGACTTATCACTTATAGTCGGACATCTATACAAGATGGAACCTGATGAGATATTAAGAAGGTGTGTTATGGAGGCAGATCAACCATTGATCCTTCCAGAAGCTCATGAAGGCATCACAGGAGGACATTATGCAGGAAAATCAACTGCGCAGAAGATTCTTAGAGTTGGCCTTTTGTTGCCTACAGTACACAGAGATGCTAAAGAATATTCCAGAGCCTGCGATGTGTGCCAAAGAGTTGGAAAACCATCCAGAAGAGATGAAATTCCATTAGCACCACAACTGACCCTACAAGCATTTTAGAAATGGGCCATTGACTTCGTTGGACCTATAAACCCACCAGGAAAGTGTATAGGAGCAAGGTACATAATGACAACAAAAAAGTACTTGACTAGATGGACCGAAGCAAGAGCAGTCAAGGATTGTAGTGCCATTAAAGTTGCGTACTTCATATTTGATGACATCATAACCAGGTTTGGATTCCCAAATGGATCAAGGAACACATTTCATCAATAAGACAGTTGAATCCTTGAATGAAGAATTTGCAGTCCACCATCAGAAGAGCACACCATACCATCCCCAAGAAAATGGGATAGCTGAAGCAGTCAACAAGATCTTGGAGACAATGCTCACTAAGATTTGCAGTGTGAACAAGGATGATTGGGACTTAAGAGTACCAGCAGTATTATGGGCCTACAGGACCACTTCCAAGAAGCTGACAATGAAGACCCCTTTTAAGTTAGTATATGGTCTTGAATTTGTTGTTCCAATGGAATATCTGGTACCAAGTCAAATAATTGTTCTCTTTATAGATATGGATGACCCTGGCATTGTTCAAGAGAGGCTTGCACAATTGGTTGAATTGGAAGAAGACAGATTCATTGTATAATTCCATCAACAGGTTCAGAAGGAAAGAGAGAAGGCCTATCATGACAGGCACATCAAGAAGAAGGCATTCAGACAAGGTGATCTAGTCCTGATATATGATAGTAAGTTCATCAAATATCCTGGGAAGTTCAGAACGCATTGTCTAGGGCCATACAAGATCATTTATGTTATAGAGGAAGAAGTTGTGCAATTGAATACCCTGAATGGAGAATGGAAGGAAGGTTTACTGAATGGGAGTCAGCTAAAGTTGTACTATGACAACTAGCTACCTCGCAACTCTCAATAGAAGCATAAAGAAAAGGGTCTAGATACCAGGTACAGTTGAAACTAGGTACCAGAAACAGAAAAGACAGTCTTCACAAGGGACATAGAGGATTCAAAGAGAAGAATCCAAAGGCTTCACTATGTAGCCTGGAGTCGAAGTAAAATAGGAAGCTCATATCTTAAGTGCCTCGAGACGAGTCACAAGTGAGTTTTGGGGGCCTGTTAACCCTTGGGTATGGAAGAAAGAGAAGATCAAGGAAGAAAAGGGAGAATTTGAATTGTGAGGAAGACACAATGACTGTTATTGGGTCGAAGTGAACAAAAGAGCAGAAAATATGGAGCGAAGCCCAAGAATGAAAGTCGTTGGATGAGGTGATCGATAATAACAAAAAAAGAATAAAGAATGATTGTGGATGAGCCAGTAAGTGGAGAAAAACACAGTTGGATTCTTTGGAGCACCGCACGAGAATGAAGGAACGATAGGCTAACAAAGCCTTGAAAATATGCGTCAAGTTGACTTAGGGTTTTAGACACCTAGGGTTTTGGTATGTAGGGTTTTGGACACCTAGGTTTCGACCTAAGGATGTCGATGAGTGATTTTAATGTATAAATAGAGGTCAAGAGGACCTAGGTTGGGTTGTCATTGGTTGGTATCAAGATAGGTTTTCATTGTTTCTAGGGATCGGTCTGATTGTTGTGAGAGACTATTGTGGAGACAGAGAGAAGTGTTGACTGTGAGAGACTATTGTGGAGACAGAGAGAAGTGTTGAGTGTGAGAGACTATTGTGGAGATAGAGAGAAGTGTTGAGTGTGAGAGACTATTGTGGAGACAGAGAGAAGTGTTGAGTGTGAGAGCCTTCTCGTATTGTAATATCTTTAGTTGGGTGCGAAGATCAACCTTATAGCTGGGTGTGCAGGGATGGGAGAGAAAGAGAGGAGAAGAGAAGAGATCTACTAGCTAAGAGTCCAGATAAGAACTGTATATTTTACTCAAATATAATATAGCACAGTTATGTGGATGTAGCCCTAGAGAGAGGGTGAACCACGTATATTTTTTGTTGTGTGTGATTGATATTCTGTCTTTGTCATTGATATACTGTAATTGCATTACTTTGTTAGATATGATAAGTAGATGTGCAGAGTATATCTAATTTGATGAGTGATATATGAATGTTTTGTTGTTCTTGTGTTAGATCCACTTGATATTCCCTTTGTTTGTAGATATCTTTGTCCTACAACCCCCTCATAACTACTTCGGGTGAGACTGCATCTTCTTCGCAGGGGTTTCCGAAAGGGCCAGTAGTTAGGGCTTATTGGTGCACTCTTGGAGTTGAACCCTCAGTCTGCCCTTGTGCCAACAGGGGGTCTCTACCTCCTCCTCTCTTGTTGATGATCCTGTCGCAAGCCTCAACCTAAATGTTGATGGTAGGAGTGTCGGAACCTTTGTTATGGCTAGGAATAGTTGCATCAACTCTACGCACTACTGAGGGTTTTGGAGAACCAACTCCATCTGTTCCTGTGCGGATGTTGTGCTCTTCTCGAAGTTTGACTCTGGTTCCTTTTGAACCTATGGTAGCTCCTTCTCTTTGTGTCACTTCTATTTCGAAGTTACGCTTCCTAGGGCACCCTCAACCTTGGTCATTGAGGAAATTTTCTAAGGTCTTTGAGCTTGCGTCTCCTCTACCATTTGAGTGTACTTTTGCTACACAAAAGGCACAATCTATTGGTCCTGGGCATCAAGGTTCAAACTAGTGAGCTACAGTCTCTGCTCTGGTACTTGTGGATTTGGACTAGGAATTTTTGGTCTCTACTTAGGTAACTCAGGTATTTTTTCTAGGAGTTCTAGCTCAGGTAGATCTAGGGGATCGCACTACATCAGCTCTGGATCATAGTTTGGGATGGATTGGTGGTTTCTAGGGGTGGAGACTAGGGATGTGGTGGTGATGGAGGGTGTGTAGTGATTATGTTGGATGGAAGGGTGTCAGGCTCAGGCTTATCCTAAATATGGATGATGGGGGTTGCGTGGTCCACTAAGCGAGTGCGGGGAACGGAGGATGAAAGGGGTTGGTGGTTCAGAACTTTGTTCAGTGAGACCCCTTTTCTGAAATTCTTAGAAACTGGTTCTTTAATGAACTCAGCTCTCAGGATCTCGTTTACATACTTACATGTAAACAAGGCTTTCTCTGCCAACTATGAGAATATTGACAATGTTCTTTTCTTCCTCTCTAGTGGTTGCATCTCCTCCTCCTCCTCAGATTATGTCTATGTTGGAGCTTCTTTCTTCTTTCTTCTACGCCTATGATCTCATTCCTACCCCTTCTTATTTTCCTTTCTTCTTCTGCAGCTCGACAGGAAAAATGTAGTGCATCCCCGAATTGTGTGGGTTGCGTTTAAATCCAAGCCACACCATTAACTCCTTGTCAAAGTCCTCCTCATCTAAGTAGAATGGAAACATCCTTGAATGGAAGTCCTCCCTATTGGCATGCCTTGGCCATACAAATGTATGGTGTCAGTTCATGTTGAAGGTGATGTTCCTCGTATTGCAGTTGAGGAGACCCTGTGGGATGCTCAACCTCTGTGTTGTGTCAATGAGCCCGTTCTACCACTTGGAGAATGTCGTGTTCTTGAAGGTTGTGTTCTCTAAGTCCTCCTTTGAGTGTTAGAGTTCAAACATCTTTGCAAGGCACCCTTTGTCTGCTAACGCCAATGGTATTCCAGTGGGTGGTGTCCACTTTATCATTGTGAACATAAGCAAGAGGTATCCATATGTGAAGGTTCCTCCCTTATCCTAGGCTTCTTCATAAGCTACAAGTAGTTCCTCCAATAGGTAACTACACCAATTGAATATAGTGCCATTAGCGCAAAAACCAACCACTCATAATGCATCCAGCATGCATTCTCCCTTGTAATACGATCTCATGACTTTGCTAGCTATGATGTAGAAGCCAGTCCTGACTGTCTCTAGTAGTATTGGGACGATTTTGGTTGTACACCCCCCCCTGCATGTGAAACCTTTCATAGAGGTTGTGCTCTCCTTTATTTTTGTCAAGCTTACTGGGACCTTGGAATCCTTTGGTCATGTCATCAACCTTGAGGGACAGTCCTGTAAGTTGGTGACTATCTTCAGCATGGATTGGATACCGCCTCTCCAACCAGAGACTTCTGTCATGCACCCTGTTGATCAGGAACTTGGTGCACCACACAACTTCACCAGTGGTACCGAACACTGGTAAGTCCTTGAGGTTCATGATTGTTGAGTTAAACAAATTGATAAATTCAAGCTTTGGTAGGAACTGCATGCCTCCCAACTTATCTGGAGTGATACTCCAAAACAATTTTATGTTCATCTAGGGGAAAAAGACTTGATCTGTTAAGTCAAGATAGAGGAGCTTGACCTGATCCACCTTCCCCTTGAGATCACCCATGACCTTGACTCAGTGGTCACATGGCTCATTTGGTACTACATCTTTAGATATGACGCTTTTCATTCCTTTATATCTCTCCATTTTTCATTCTGGATATGAGAACATTCCGCAGCGAAACAAGGATTTTGTGGTCACAACTACGGGTCTCAAGGATACACAGGCTTGCTCGCTCAGAAAAATTCAAAAATCACTAAGTGCTTCTGGAAACAATGCATTCTATGACATGTTCTCAAAACCTTATATCTAGGCTTAGCTAGAAGTTGAGTAATATCTTTTGTTCATCATGACCCAATGGACACAACTTGGATATGAGTTGTCTAACAGGGTGGGTTACCGAGGTAAATTCTATTGGGCGTACTATGAAAGTTGGATAGGGACGTGTCCGATTTCAAACCTTTCTATTTGACCGATGGGAATCTCGATGTGAATACCGATGGCATCTTTGCATATCAAAGCTTTATAGATTAACTGAATTCAAATGGGGTACCATAATAGAAATAAAGGATGTGACTGTACTAGGTTCATGTGGCACATGGACTCATATTACGTTCGGATTCGCTCTCCCTCCAAAGACAAAGGGGTTCCCATCATATTAATGATTGTCCTTAATGGGTTCTTGACGTTTCTAATCCTACACTGTTGAGTAAGCAGTTCTGCATCAAACAACACTTAGACAGAAAAAGAAATGAACTGCATGTCACGGCGCAACACTGCACACATCGACTTTATTAACCAAATTTACAAAAATTGCAGAAAAAATCAAATCTAACTATTATACATGCTCCTTTAGACTAGAGAAACAGTCCTTTTAGCTCATTTCTGAGACATATATGGTTTTAGGAGAGCACCATTCACCCATCCTGGCTGCAACATACCATCCATTTGCATAAGTTTGACTGCTCCAGAAGCTCGTATCTCTGCAACTATAAATGGTACCAACCAATGCATGCACAACTTGCCAGGATGCTCCTGGTACCGAGTGTCATAGAGTAGGACCTTGTTTTCTTGCGCAAATACTTTAGTCTTAATGTGTCTGTCATGCCAATATTTTTTCCTTGCTTTATCAACTAAATGATGGAAGTCTGCTAAAAAACTAGTCTCTTCAAGTCCTTGTAACTCCATGAGTCTCTGCGCAACTGATTCTTCCTCTGACATATGTGTGATATGTGCAATGTACAAACTCAGAGTGATGAATTATGCAGTGCCCATAGCCTCTTTCCCATAAACTAGCTAAAATGGCATGTACCTGTGTATTTTCTTTTTGGTTGTCCTGTAATCCCATAGTACTGTTGGAACTTTGTCATCCCAATCTTCCCAGTTTGCGCAACAAACCTTTGTTAACCCTCTCTCTAGAATCGTATTAAATGATTCTACTTATCTATTGTCTTGCAAGTGGTAGGGGTTGCTTTTGTGATGTTGGATCAAGAAATCTGTTGTAAGATTTTCTATAGTACTACTAATAAAATGAGCTCACTGATCACTGGTCAAACTCCTAGGACATCCAAATCGAGTGATAATATTCTAAAAAATGAACCTACCAGCAGTATCAGTCAAGCAATTCTGAACAACTACTACCTCAACCCAACGTGTAAGGTATTCATTTGCAGTAATAATGTACCTAACCTTTGAATTCTTAGTTGTGAGGTTAATCGGCCCAATGAAGTCAACCGACCACTTCTCAAATGCCTGTAGAGATTGAAATGGTTGAAGTGGTAATTCATCTCATCATGATGGATTACCCACTCTTTGACAAACATCGCATGATATAGCATATATCTTTGCATCCTTGAAGAGCATTTCCCACCATAGTCTAGCTTGGAGGAATTTTTTCGCAATGGTCTTTCCTCCCACATGACCTCCTGCAAATCCACTATGGCACTCCCACAATATATCATGTCTTTCATGGTCCAAGACACATATCCTGAGGATACTATCTAGTCCCAATTTATACAATTTCCCTACAATTAACTGATAGTATGTTGCTCTAACCACCATATGGTATTTATGGGTTGTGGAATATGTTTCTCGGAAGGCTCTTGTACTTAAGAAGACTGTTATGTCTTCCAGGTACTCTGGTATGGCCTCGACCCAGAAATGACTGCTCCTCTACTTTCACCTAACTCTAATCTAGACAGGTGATCATGTCCTACATTGCATCTTCCAGGCTTAACAATCACTTCAAAAGAGAATTCCTGAAATAATAACAACCATTTACAAATTATCCCTTCCAACATAGGTTTGTTAACTAGATATTTCAATGCAAAATGATCAATAAATAACTTAAAATTAGAACCTAACAAATAATGTCTAAATTTCTACAAAGCATAAATCATAATTGAACCCTCCCTTTCCATCATTGTGTAGTTGTGCTCATCTTGCGATAACTTCCTTCTCAAAAAATATATAGGATGATCCATGGCTCCATCTCATGCTTGTGCTAAGACAACTCCTAAGGCAATTCCTGAAGCATCTACATGCACATGAAATTCATTTTCCCAATTTGGGAATATTAGAATATGTGTTGTGTTGAGATTCTCCTTTAGGGTCTCGAACACTTTATCACATTCTAGGGTCCATTGGAACATTTTGGCCTTTTTCAATAGATGTTCCAGAGGTGTAGTGATATTTTCATATCTTCTGATGAACCTGCGATAGTACCATGTGTGCCCCAGTGTGGAGCACAAATGCTTAGCACTCATAGGTGGCGACATGTTCACAATAACCACAAATTTGGCTGGGTCTACCAGTACTCCTTCTCGGCATACTATGTGGCCCAACAAATTTTGATGTGGTACACATAAGATACACTTTCTGAGATTCAATGATATTTGCAATTCTTTGCATCTGTCAAACATTAGATGTAACAATGCTACATATTCCTTGAGCAGACTGTATATCGTCCAATCATCCATATAAAATTCTATAAAGTTGTGAATAAATTATTTGAAAGGTGTTATTACAATCATGGATAAAACTGCAGGGGCATTCTTTAATCCAAATGGAATCACATTGTATGCAAATGACACCCATTATGTTATGCATGTGGTCTTCTTTTTGTCCTCTTCAACAATCCTTGGTGGTACCCTTAAAATCCATATATAAATGAGTACGATTGTTTCCCCGCAACCTGTTCTAGCACCTCATCAGTAAAAGGTGTTGGAAAAGGGTCATGCACATAGGAAGAGTTAAGCCTTCTATAGTCTACACAGACCTTGATATCCGTTGTGCCTTTCTTGCTCTGGGTGACTATTGGACTGACCCATTTAGCTTCTTCCACTGCAAAAATAAGTCCACCTTCCAACATCTTTTCTATCTCCTTCTTAACCTTATCTTTTACTCTACGGTTCATGCGGTATGTTCTATTCCTCACAGGCTTTGATCTTGGTTTTAATTCAATTTTCATTTCTCTCATAACTCCTTTGATCCCTTTTAAATATGAAAAGGTATTTGGGAACAAACCCTCATATTCCCGCAACAAAATCTATATTTCTTGACTAGTTTTCTCATCCCAGTAATATCCCACCATAGCTATCTTAGGTTTCTCTCTGGTCCCTATATTGACTTTGCACAAATTTAATGGGTGATTATAAGAACTATCATTCTGACTAGGTATGATGTTTTGTATTTCTTTTTTCCCTTTTGCATCTTTGATGGCTAGGTTTCTCAATTCCTCTAAATCATCTTGGATTTCTAAATCCCTACCAATCTTATAACATCCTATAGGATTCTTGTCTAAGGTTAGGTGAAGATTAGTCTGAAGTTCTCGGATATGTTTTTCACATACCACTAGGTTTGATTTATGATTACTATTGTCTATAAAAAGAATTTTTTTAATTCTTTACAGGACTACTTCAAGCTCAGGGTACTTACTTGTAAAGGATAATTCCTTACAAAAGTGATTTGCCAACATTTTCTAGTCGTTGATCTATCTTCTGGTTTCTTCATGTATGAACCAATCTTTCAGGATTGTACCTAGTGAGTGGAGAAATACCTAAACACATAAGCGAGAGGGTATTTTTGCAACTTGCCACTATGTCACCCATTGTTCAGTATGTGCTTTAGGATCATATTCTCTGTTGAACAGTTGTGCAACTTGGAAATCCATTTGCATCTCTGATTCCAACTGCTCCTTATCCTGAAACCTATACTTGATAGCTTGCTTCACATCCTCCCAATTTCTAAGTTAGGATTTTTGATTGGACCTCCATCTTGTAGGGGTGTCCTACAGGGATAAATCTAGTACTAAGATCCTTTGACCCCCAGCTACCTTTTCTTCCATTCTGAGCAGAAACATTTCAGGTCCTAAGGTGCCATCAGATACTGGGTGTTCTCTGACCTCATTCCCAACCCATCTAGTTGCCTTGACAATTGTGCATCTCCTTGAGAATATTTCGTATGAGCCTTGCTGCCAAATATCAAATGTCAGTTCTTAATATTCATCCACTGAATGTATACTCCTCCAACTTACTGATCCATAAACAATAGGATTTATGTAATCTTATCTTGTTCTTGTTGTTGCAGTGTACAAGTGATCCAAGTATTCTCCCTCCATATTTTTGTCTGTTGGCTCTGTATATTTTGGGCCTACATATAGATCCAAGGGTTGAACTATATTGATTCCATCTGCCTCAAATGTCATGGTGTCTCTTTTTAGGTCAATCACTGCATATTTGTCATAGGCCCAATCAATCCCAAGTAGTGAAGGGTAAGGGTCCTTATCCCCCATGATCTCAATCACCTCAAAGTCAGATATAGTCTTCACTCCCACAACATCTATTTCCCCACTCTCCATTCTTCCTATTGGGAAAATACAATATTTGTTGGCCATTCTTAGCTGGATTGGGGAATATGTTAACTGGGGTTTTCCTAAGGCTTCCCAAGTCTTTTTAGGAAAAATATTCACATCAGATCCTAGATCCAACATGACATTCTTAATCCAACATGACATTCTTAATCTCAAACTCGTCTAGCTGATCTACTAGTATGAACTCTCTTCCAGTTTGTACTTTCCTTCTCTTCACTCTTTGAGTACTCTTCTTAGGAAGATTAATCCTTATTCGTGATTCTATGGGTTCTTCATTCCCTAAAACTAGGTATAGCGCATTGCACAACTTTTCTATTAATTGGTCATTCTCGAGAATATCAGAGAATAATTTAAACCAAAGGTCGACTACATTTTGAGGTTGCTTGGGTTATCTTGGTGTGACTACAGGGTTTTGGGGTGCAGGGGGTGAAGCGGGGACTTGCACAATCTTAGGGTAAATAATAGGTTGTGGGGGTTTCTCTTGCATCTCAGGGATAGGGATATTCTGATATACCTCTATGGAATTTTTAAAGAACAACTTTTGTTTTAGAGGGTCATACATGTCTTATTTAAGTGTTGCTTTCTAGAGCTGAGGTAGATTATTAGCATCAACTCCTGTCTTTTCTCCTCCTCGAGTGACGATATTGAGATTGGGAAATTGTCCCTTAATAACTCTCTTGATTTCTGAACTGATGAGGTTAGTTCCTTGTTGGCGTACCCGATCTTCCCATTTTGCAATCATTTCATGGAAATATTTAGTTGTGTGCCCATTGGTTCTGCAGTGAGAGCACCATGATTGCCTTTGATGAGAACAGTCTCTCGCCATATGGCCTTGATCATAACAGTTGTAACATCTTCTTGGCCCTCTTCCCCTGGTTCTTCTTCCTATGAAGTCTCCTCTAGCTCCACCTCCTCGACCTCTTCCCAGTCCCTGAGGGTTTTCATTCACCCTGAGTGTTTTTCGGTCCAACCTATCTGCAAGTGCATCCAACTCTCTACATTGATTGGTGGTGTGTGTGGTTGATGCACAAAACTCACAATGTACAGTATTTTTTACTGTCGAATATTTCTGCATAATGGGTCACTATCTCGACCCATTCCCATGGTTTCAACAAATCTCACAATAGTTGAATTTTAGTGCTTCTTGGCTCCCTGAAAAAGCATTATATGGAGTGGGGTTATGGAATGGTAAATTCGTAGATACTTGCACAAATCCTCTCATGGGTCCTGGTGGGGATCCCATCAGATTCTCAGGAGGTCACATTCCCATCATTCATGGACATTAGTTCGCCATATGTCCTTCTATATAATATCTGGTACACTAGACCTGTGGTCGTCCTGGTCTAGGTATCGTCAATTCTTGAATCTTTTCTGTAAGCGCTGATATTTTCCCTTGTAATTGTGCCAAATTTTCATCTATTGGGGGTCTAGTCATTCTCAGCCTCCCAGGATATCCCACCATGGATTCAATATTCATTAATTGATCCAAGGGGTCTGTTAAAGTGGCTATCTGTTATTGTGTTAGTGGAATCCGTGTAAGAGGAATCAATCCCTGAATATACCATTCTTTTTGATGTTCCTCATGGATTGGATGTGCTAGACTCCCTATAGAATCTTTAACCTTTTGGTTGTGTTCCCAGGCTGATTCACCTTCCCTTTGTTGAATCTTGCACAACTCATACAAATCTTGTTGTTCTGACTGAGGTAGCTTAAACTTCGTTATGAACCTTATCCATACCTGGCCAAGTGTGAAAACTTGACCTTGCATTCCTAGCACTCATGGCTCAATAATATTCATGTACCATTTGAGAGAATGACCTCTCAAGGTAGTCTGTAACTCAACCAACTTATTCACATATGGAGTCCCTCTAGATCTTCAGATTGCTTCACACAAGAACCAGTGTTGCTCAATATCTTCATATCAATTACCCCAAAATTATGGGTATTGAGAAATCAAACCTCCTACGTGACTATCCATTGTTGATATTTCTTCTCCTATCAAAATGAAACCTAACGGTCTTGCTTGTGATCTACCAGGGGATCCCAATATCCTCCATGTACTCAGACTTCCTCGTTGTGACTGACTAACTAATTGTACTGGAAAAGAATTCTCATAAGAGGGTAGTATTGAGCTTACCACTTGTATAGAAAACACTTTGGGTATGGGCAATTTAGGGCTGGCACCATTGGTTTCAGGGAAGGTTTCTTTGATCTAGGGGGTCTTGTTCTCTTTCTCTAGAGCGGTCTCTTCAACCGTATTCCTGATCTTTCCTGGAATCGGGGCTGAATCTTCTCTTTCCTCTTCAATATCCATGTCAACTTCCTTCTCCCTTAATTATACACCTTCTCCTGCTTGTCCACCCTCCTAGGGACTTCTTTCTCTCTGTTCTTCTCTCTCACTTAATCTTTGACTGGTCAGTATTTACTGTCTTCACATCTTTCGCAACTCTTCCATTTGTCTTTCCTCTGCTTCTCCTGGTCCGACTTATTTCTGCAACTTCTCGGATTTTTTTGATTCTTTCTTCATCTTACCACACCACCACTTCTCAACTATGGAGGCTCTTTTCAAGGCTCGCTCGTCTATTGAGTCCATTTCTTGTTGTTTCCCCCATTTTTCAAAGAAACCTCTCCCCTCTCTTAGGCCATGAATCCACCCCAAACTCTCCCTACCCCAAGTGAGGGTGTTTATGGTTCCATATTATTTGGGGACATAGTCAACATCCCCTCTTCCATCAAGAAAACTTTAATCCATAGGGGGATTCCTCTCAACATTTTTCCCCTTACATCTTTCTTGAAATTTGCCTCTTCTCATGAAAAATATTGGTGATTCTCGGCTGCAAACTCAATAATGTATCCTTCCAATGTGGTACTGACCYAGAAATCAATYGCTYGCATGACTGGATGACCCATCCAATGAAGTGATGCAATATTTTATGTATCCCAAGTACAGGTCCTCTTGACTCATTCTTGGAATTCTTGAGCTTCTTGGAGCCTATCTATCCAATGGAAAAGTTAYTMTGGGAACTTAACACATAATATCTCATACTAGTTGCTCGATCTTTCTRAGTAAAAGACTACCTCCCRTGTATTTTTCACAGRTTTTCCCCTTAGCTCYGCTTCTTTCCATATGAAGGCGTYGTAGTTTATMTCCCACCATTGGTCAATATTAGATATGTGAATCCATGGAAGMATCYTCCCTACAAGTTCCATTTTAACAYAGGTCTYAGCAATGAAACCATTTTKTTGGGACAAGATTGATYARACCAGGGTCCTTCTCAGGYTACCAACAAAAGGTACCATCTAGTCTAGAGCGCTTGCATTTTCATCTCCTCCGAAGAGAAGAAGTCTCACTCGAAGMACTGCTGAGACAAAATGATAGGGAAGGGAAAGGAGAATACTTAGGTGGGTTCACATAACCCTCAATATTCACTAGGATATTTCATAAGACATCTAACTACAAAGCATATTGGAACTCATACACTCATAAACTAAAACTACTTAGGTCGTGGAAAGAATTCATGTAYAGAAACATCATGTGGAACTTATGAAGCATAAAKAACTACTATAAAGATACAATACAAAAGTATAAACATAGAAAKACTAATCTAGGTGGATATTGGTGGCCACCCACCTTTTCCAACTGGCTCAAAATAGGTTTCTGGCAATTTTGGCAATTTACTATTTTTAGTAGTTTTTAACTTCCGRGGCCATTTTGAGGCCCTAAACGATGTTTTTTTAGAMAACGGGGAGAAATATKRATTATAGATCAATGTTTMTCACCAAAAAGGTGTAGTTCTCGGATAKATCTTTCCAACGATCTATCGTGCGCCCCAAACGGATATCATATGCCAAAGTTACGCCCCTGGGAAGTTGATGTATCAACTACCCCCATTGTGGCCCGCAAACCTTTTGGATTTTCTTCTTCCAGGGTTAGRGTTTTGGATTTTACTTATGTTAAAAAGGCCCTTAGAGCCTCATTGTAAMAATCATCTTCTCACGGATGCGAGTATCCATCACATCTCTTCTCAGAGATAAGCTTCCACCATTCTAGYGAGTCTTTCACTCTATATTTTACAGTCTCTGTACATTTCTTTGATTAATAGAAACCATGTATTACTGTATATCTATGTTTATGGTTGCATMTCTGATACATTTGTGTTATATTATTGAATATCTGAAATATCTATGTGCATTTCTTTATTATATCTCCACTCTCATTTCGTGCCGAAAATAATCTGGATCAGTGGTATCAGAGCAGGCTACTCTTGATCGTTTTTTCAGTGCATGTCCCCGACGAGGTCCAAGTATAGAAAGTTGGGTATCAAGATTGTCTCTCTTGAGGAAAACCACTCTTGCACACCCAAGAAACCCTCAATGGTTGAAGAAAATAAAAACGACAGAGCAGATGATTCTATCAATTTGTTTCTTGAGCAAGCTCTCACGCGACAGAGAGATGAAACGATTGAGAATTTTTCCCACATCCTTCAACACCTTTCAATAGCATCAATTGCATATTCATCAAGCAGCCACTTTGGAGGTACCTCACCTTTTAAGGTACATGTCAATTTTGATATTCCTATATTTGAAGGTCAAATAGATGTGGATGCCCTAGATAAATGGTTAAATTTGTTAGAAGGTTATTTCTCTGTTCACAATTTTTTCGACAAAGAAAAGATCACCTTTGCATTCCTTAAATCTCTCCCCCATGTCAAACATTGGTGGGAAACTTACTGGGAGAAAATTTCCATAGAGGAGTCTGGAATATATGGGGCCGAGTCCACTTGGGATTTTTTTGTGGATGATGTAAAGGAACAGTATACCCTGTTGGTAACTATGAGGACCAGTACATGAGATGGACCACACTGCGGCAAGAGAGGGGCCAAGAAGTTCCAGAGTTCACCAATACCTTCCATATCTTGCACACCAAGCTAGCTATCAAAGACTCCAAACAAAATTTGGTTCTAAAATACCGTGGGCCTCTACACAGATACATCCAAACTGAAATGGATTTTCTGGACTTCTCATCACTTGGTGTTGCTTATCGATATGATATTAAAATCGAGCAGAAATTTAAGCACCAGAACAAATGAGAGTTCGGGTATGCAAATCCACAAAAACCAAAGTATGAAAAAGACAACCCTAACAAATAGTATCCTGAAAACTAGTCCAAGCCATAGGAAAAGAAGGGTCACAGGAAGACAAAGAAGGACACCAGAAAATGGTAAGATTTCCACAAAATCCCCTAGCACCACACCGATGAATGTCACTCAAAACAGTGATTGGTGGCTGAGATCAAAGACAAGGAGCCAAACCCTGATTTAGAATCTGATTCTGAAAATATTGGTAAAAGATAGATCATCGACACAGACCCCACTACTATTGTTGCGACCGTAGCAATTCAACCAGAAGGACCAATAGATCTTGAAGAAGGGGAGTGAATTTTTCATTCACAGATGTGGGTGAAGGGGGCCCCACTGCATTTTATTGTTGATAGCAGAAGCTAGAATAACCTCATCTTAGTAGAGGTCGTCAAACAGTTGGTTGTCAACAACACCACACCCGCAACCATACGACATCGGGTGGCTTCACCAAGGACGAGATATCTATGTCAGACAACAGTTTCGATTGTCATATGGTATCCAACCCTTCAAGGATGAGGTATTATGTGATGTTGCCCCATTGGATGTATTTGATGTTCTCTTGGGCCAACCATATATGTGGAAGCACCATGTTATTTATGAGTCTCGACCCTGTAGTGTCATTGTTACTTTGGGGGGTCATCTCTACAAAATACCAGAGGTAGTTCCAACTACTACCCCACCTAAACAATGATGCAAGGTAGTATCTCATACTACAAAATTCAGTTTCTTCACAATATGTTCAAAAGGTGAACAAAATGATACTGCAACCACCACAGCTTCGACCCAAGCACCTTCTATCCAACAGAAGCAGGTCGACAAGGTTGCAACAAAGCACAAAGATTCCTTCTACACACAATCATCTCAAGTAACCAGACTGGTTAAAAAGGTCCAACACTTCCATCCACAGGTTTGTGACAGCCTTCAACAAGCTAAGCAACACGACGTCTCTAGCAAGGCAAGCAGCTCTCCAAGATTCAGATTCAGCAATCACTTTCCCCTCTCCCCCAATAACTCAACGCAATGGAGACCATTACTTCCTAAGGAGGGAGGATTGATCTAGGTGGATATTGGTGGCCACCCACCTTTTCCAACTGGCTCAAAACAAGTTTCTGGCAATTTTGGCAATTTACTATTTTTAGCAGTTTTTAACTTCCGGGGCCATTTTGAGGCCCTAAACGATGTTTTTTAAGAAAATGGGGAGCAATATGGATCGTAGATCGATGTTTCTCACCCAAAAGGTGTAGTTCTCAGATAGATATTTCCACCGAGCTATCGTGCGCCCCAAACGGATATCATATGCCAAAGTTACGCCCCTGGGAAGTTGACGTATCAACTACCCCCATCGGGGCCCGCAAACCTTTTGGATTTTCATCTTCCGGGGTTAGGGTTTTGGATTTTACTTATGTTAAAAAGGCCCTTAGAGCCTCATTGTAATGATCATCTTCTCACGGATGCGAGTAGCCATCACATCTCTTCTCAGAGATAAGCTTCCACCATTCTAGTGAGTCTTTCACTCTATATTTATAGTCTCTGTACATTTCTTTGATTAATAGAAACCGTGTATTATTGTATATCTGTGTTTGTGGTTGCATCTTTGATACATTTATGTTATATTATTGAATATCTACAATATCTCTGTGCATTTATTTATTATATCTCCTCTCTCATTTTGGGCCGAAAATAATCCGGTACAAAGACGCAACATATTTTGAAATTTTGGATCCTTCTTCATATATTATCTTCAGATATTTCTCAGTTACAACCTCAGATATACAAAGTAGTTCTCTGTTATAGAATATTGGCTCTGGACCCAGGTTGCAGAGCTCTAATTCCCAAAATGGTGTACATATTACATTATAGAACTAAAAACCCAACTTCTCAACAATAGACAACAACGAATATGACACCAAACTAAGAACAAGAGGAGAAGCAAACCCTTTTACAATCAGACTCATCCCTATATATAGGTTAATTCATGTCTTCTGGCTTTGGCTTGCATGCTTTCTTTTTCTGTTGCAACTACTTTTTCTTTCTTGGCATTGCGTTGTCCCTTTCACAATTGATTTTTGTAACTTCTCCTTGCTCTGTTTTCCAGCTTCTTATGTAGCTTGCGCAACTCGTACTAGGACAAAAATGGGACTGTAGTCCTTCTTGCACAACTTCTTGTCCAAAAACAAAGGGCCCAATAGAGGAAACAAAGTAAACAGAGAAAGAAGGGCCCAAAACCTATGACTATATATGAAGACGATAAGACAAATAAAATTACAACTCATTCTCAAACAAATCAAACAAGAAGAAACAATTTAGATCTATTCGCCGCGGTAGATAAATCTGTCTTCCAGGGAGAAGTTTCAATTTGAGAACTTAAATTTCTATGCAAAACCTAATTTTTCACTAAAAGATGATGGATTCTTGAAGAAAGCCTTTTTGTCTTCATGCACATAAGGTGTTATCTCCCTGTGGGTAATGTTGGTTGTAACTTGGGCAGGAAAAAGGCATTAAGAATATTAAAATCTGATTTTAAAAGAGCGATACAAGAAGTTCCTGCAACTCTCCACATAGGAAAAATATTAGCGCTACAGGAACACTTGTAACAGTTGATTTTGTAGTAAAAGATACCAATTTGCATTTTTGTGATGGAGAAAAGAAGATGAGGAGGTAAATGTTTTATGGAATCAGAAGAAAGAGTATGATATTCCTTTTAAAGTTGATCTACAACCTATTTTTCATGGATGCCAATGCAAATCAGTTATCTATTTCGAGTTGTCAAACTGAGGATCAGATGGATCACAGAGGATCAGGTGGATCTATGAAGACTAGGTGAAGAATGCAACGTTCCATCCAGGTGTAATCAATTCAACAAAGGACCTATCTCTATGCAAATTTGTTTCCTATATTATAGGATCTAAATTGTAATTGTTTTCCATTTCTATATATCAATAGATATAGGAAAAATTCACCCTCAGTTCCTATAGGAGTTAGATTTGAGATATCCCTAAATATCAAATTGATCATGAATGTATGAAGCTGATGTAAAACTCTATATATGTCATGAAGTAGAGGAAGAAAGGGTTTGATCCCTGTTTTGGCTTGATATTTTATATCTAAAGACTGTTTTGATTCATCTTGCCTATGTAAAGACTTCAGCTACTAATAAAGTTAATGGTTAGTTTTGTGTTCCTTCTATGTTTATCATCTTCCTGTTTTCTTTTGAAACACTTTGTTGATGGTATATGATGTTATGACAAATTCCTATGTTCTAAGAAGGTTGCTTTAAAGGATTTTCAGTAATCTTTGTCGCATTGGTGTTTCTTCTGCTTAAATCTTATTTGGAATTATTTCTAGATAAAGGTTTATTCTTCTATTGTATAAGGACATTAAGGACAAGATTTTTTTATTGGTGGATTTATCAGTTTTTTCTTTCCCTTATCTCAATCACATCACCCAAAACTTTAAGTCCCTAGCCATTATCTTTATTTAACTGACTTTCTGCACCTAGGTAAGTGATCTTAATAGATCAAACCATTATTTCCTTTCAAACCAAAAAAGGATTTATCCATCTCTAAAACCCCTATTGAACATTTTGAAAAAAGGTGTGCTAGGCTTGACTGAATAGAAATCTTGAGTTGACTTCCAACGCTAATAGAAGACATGAAGAAAATTAAATCTAATATCTCCATGTTCAATATTTTCTCGCTTCCACAACAACGTAAACTTCTACATGATGCTTTCAAGCCCCAAGAGACTCAAACATAAACTATTGCAGTTGCTGAAAGCTTAGACTCTGGAAAAAATACACCAAAAATACACAAGGTATAAATAGCATCAGCTATAAATGCAGCTAGCATAGGTACTTTTTCAAAATCACAGATACCACCTTTTCTGCTTACTTATGAAATTTTCAATTTCAATGTTCATAATTGTTTAGCAGATTTTGGTGCCTCTTCCAACATCATGCCTTTTTCTATTTTCCAAAAGATAAATTTTGTCCCACAAATAACAAAAATCAATATTATCCATTGAGACATAACATATGTTAAAGTGAAATGGGAACTTAGAGATGTG
>ML839712.1:0-10086 GCA_009831015.1 Picea engelmannii | reverse complement strand
TGAACAACCCAAGTATGTCAACCTGGGAACCTGCTATTCAGATTCATAAAAACATACGTTCATATAATTATTCAAGAAGTATCGAGATGTTTTTTCCTGGACATATGATGAATTGAAGACTTATGATACACGAATAATACAACATGTGATTCCCATCAAATAAGGAATCAAGTAGTTTCAGAAAAATATCCGGAAGATTCATCCTACTATCGAACCTCTTATACAGAAGGAACTCAAGAAGTTGTTAGATGCCCAAATAATTTTAAAGTAAGACATTCGACTTGGGTATCTAATATGGTTCCTATGAGGAAAAATTCGGGAGAAATAATAATTTGTATAGGTTTCACAAATATAAATCGTGCTTCTGACAAAGATAACTATACAGTTCCCCCAATGGAACAAATCCTACAACTCATCTTTGGATATCAACTATTCGCCTTACTAGACAAATTTTCGAGATACACCCAAGTTCTTGTGGCAGAATAAGACCGATTAAAGACCACTTTTCAAACTAAATTGGGAACTTGTGCTTACAAGAGAATTCCTTTTGGTCTTATGAATGAAGGAGCCACCTTTCAAAGAAAAATGGACATTCCTTTCAAAGGATTAATGAGACAAAGAATGGTGGTTTTCCTTGATGATGTTACAAATTATTCAAAATAAAGAGAAGACCACCCAAAACATCTCAACCATATTTTTGAGTGTTGTAGAAAATACAGAATTTTGCTTAATCCAAAGAAAAGTGTATTCGTCATTTCAAAATGAATTTTATTGGGAAACATTGTCTCAAAAGAAGGAATTTCAGTGGATCTGTAGAGAACCAAAGCCATTTTACAAATCTCTCCATTGCACAACAAGATTTCCATGCAATATTTTTTTGGTCGAATTAATTTCGCCAGAAGATTCGTTCCAGACTTTACTTAGATTGTAAAATCTTTACAAAAGATTATTAAAAAGGAAGTACAATTCAAATGGATAGCTCTGGAAAAGGAATCATTTGAAAATATTGAAATCTCTATAGCCAATGCATCGTCTCTTCAGAGTCTTGATTTTTAAAATATTTCCTTCTATATACATTTGTATATGAGCATTCACTAGAAGCAGTACTCACACAAAAGGACGACCAAGGAGACAAATACCCTACTGCTTTTATGACCATAAGGTGTTGAACTGAATTATCCTCTGGTGGACAAGAAATTATTTTCCATCCATAAATTAATCAATCAGTTCATACTGTATATCCTAAGAAATCATACTAAATTCATCATCCCACACCCTGAAGTGAGATCCTTGTTCATTCAAAAGGAATTGGGTGAAAGACAAGGAAATTGGATGATGGATATGCAATTGTATGACCTTGAATTTAAACATTCCAACATCATAAAGGGTCAAGGATTGTGTAAATTAGTAACCCAAGGAGTTGATGTCGAAGAACAAGAAGAGGATAGTTGGCAAGATGAATAGATCATGTATACACAACAAGTTCCATATGTTCCAGCCATTAAAGGATCATGTTACAATGGTCTTAAGTATTATTTATAGCATGGAACCACTCCAGATCATCTCAATGCTAAGAAAAAAATATCATTGTGGCTGAAATATTTAGAGTATCAATTATTACATGGCATCTTGTTCAAAAAGAATTATGGTGGAGTGTTGCTTAGATGTCTCGAAAAACAAGAAGTTGATAAGGTGCTGCAAGATATGCATGATGGACCAACTAGTGTTCATTTCTCAAGAGACACAACAAATCATAAAGTGATAAGAGAGGGATAATGTTGGCCCAACCTCTTCAAGGATGCTCATGCGTACTCGAGAAGTTGTGAAGCATGTCAAAAAGCAGTAGGGAGAGAACAAAATGCCTCTTTTCCTCTCCAGCCGGTAGAAGTGGAAGAACCATTCGAGCAATGGGGCTTAGATATTATTTGTGATATAAATCATCATTCATCCAAACAACACAGGTATATTCTAAACGTAACTGATTATTTCACACGTTGGATTGAAGCAATTCCTTTATTCAAAGTGAACGAAGAGGTAGTGATTAATTTTCTTGAGAAACACATTATTATGAGGTTTGGTATTCCCAACTCTTTATTATTTTATAATGTTTCTTACTTTTCATCTTTGAAATTATCTGAGTATCCATTGGAAAAGGGGATTAGTTTATGTTCAACTAACTATTACCCCCAAGGAAATAACCTAGTAGAATCCACGAACAAGAACATCATTCATATCTTAAAGAGAACTGTGGTCGATCACCAGAGAAATTGGCACAATGCATTACAAAATGCTCTCTACCCAGATCGTGTCACCCCAAAAGCCTCCATTGGAACATCACCTTATTTTCTTGTGTATGGGAAAGAAATTGTGTTAACCTTGAACATTTACCTGCCCTCTCTCCAACTTACACAATAGTCCTGAGAAAGAGAATTCCTAGTTATCCAAAGTTGTACAAATACCTTGTTTAACCTTTAAGAAATACGCAACAAGACTAAAACCAATTTTAAATCTCACCAACAAACAATTAAACGTTTGTTTGATAAGAAATCTGGAGGTGAGAAAGAATTACAAGTTGGGGATCTAGGCCTAAAATGGGATAAACCACATGAAGATAAAGGGAAGCATACAAAATTTCAACAACTTTGGTTTGTTCCTTACCTTATCAAAGAAAGGATTGGTCAAGGTACTTTTTAATTAACCTTCAAGGATAAATTGACTCTCTCCATGTTAATGGCCATGTCCTAAAACATTATATCAGTTAGAACTTAAGGCTACTGGTCACTTGTACATAAATAAAACTTGTTTCTAGTTTTTTTCTTTTGACTTGTGTTTCCTTAGTTAGTTTGAGTTTTATTGATTTGTTTGATTGTTGGTTTTACCTTGTCCTTCTTGTTGGATTCCCTTGTCCTTCTTGTTGGATTCCCTTGTCATTTTGTATTTCTTACAACCTAAAGTGAGTCACATGCTTAAAAGTAGCACATTCGGTGCAGATTTCCTAAACATTTATGAAATAGGATGTCCATTCTACTCCTCTCCCAGATATGCGAACCCTTTGTTCACTCTTACAAGTTAATATCTGGTAGAGGAACGTAGCTTGTCAATATGAAAATACACTAGGAAAACAGAGAGCCAAGAGACTATAGTAAACAACATATTGCTATGTTACAAGATCTAAACGAAATGGTCTAGATGAGATGTATGTAGTAGGTTAGAAATCGTGACTCAAGAGGTTTTATTATATATAATCAAGTTAGGAGATCTCATTGTCACATGTGTCATCCCTAGTTCCTTTAAAGGTTAACTGGAATCCCCCAATCCACCTATATCTCTAAACAAAAGAGAATAAAATATTATAAAAGGTAAAGGCTTAGAGAAAGGATTTATAGATCACATGGGACATGAAATTATCTTCGTCAAGGCTATGGACGCTCGTTGGAAGCAGAGAAAGGCTTGTGAAACCGGGGTGACTCTGCCAAGGATATGGACACTCACTGATAGTGGAGCAACACTAGGGAAATGCATCATACTTGTATTCTTAACATTCTAGATGTTTTGTTTTTACTTTACTTCCTTCATTTTCCCTTCAGGCATTCATTATAATGTATGATATAAGTTTGAAAGCAATCTGTTTAAGTTTAACGAGTCTCAACACTCTTTGAGTCACCTAGATCTTTTCAATATGCAAGTCATGGGACCTATTAAATTTTTCTTCCTTGTGATTTTGTGTGATGGAGTTTCCCTCCTAACAAAATTAAGAATTAACTAATTTCGTAGAGATCTAAGGCTTCACCCAATGTGTCTCCATTTGTTGTGACTAGCACTACAACCCCTCCATTTTACATCTTATTTGAATACTTTCCTAAAATGGAGCCTCTTTATTTTTTTAAAACCTAAAGAAAATTATGATAAGTCCCTTTGATCAAACAAAAGATTCTCCTAGTAACTCATGATTCGCTTGAAAATTTTGAGAAATTATTCAAAGTGGAAGTTTTAAGAAATTTTCGGTAAAGTTCCTTTCAACTATTCTGATTTGCTCAGAGGAGTTCCCTTCAACTCTTACGAGCTTCTCGAAGGAGTTCCCTTCAACTCTTACGAGCTTCTCGAAGGAGTTCCCTTCAACTCTTCCAAGTTGATCAAAGGATTTCCTACCAATCTCTCCAATAAAGCAAAGCAAGTTCATAAAAAAATATTTAAGAGCCTCCAAGAACACTGTTGGTCACTATAATTGCTTATTTAATCTAAACAATCAAGTGCTACATAAATTGTCAACCCAGGGAAGTCTGTTTATTTCAAAGGTAACCACGCACTATATATGCTCAATCTCAAAAGCAACCTAGAGTTGTAGAAAAACTATATTAATCACACTTGCCTTGAACAAACTGAAGTTCTAACTTGAATTACAGGAAAGCAATCTACCTATTGCAGAGCTCAAAGTTTAAATAAATGATTAATTGAAGAATCCTGGATTACATTAAAATAACAACAAGATACTGCAACAGGAAAGACCAACTATTCTGTAACCAGAGAACATGACCCTATTCCCAAAGCAGGAATCTTCAGCACCTTTCCGATCATCACACTTCATGAACTCATTTCTTAACTGAAATAATTGACACACACACTGAAGGCAATCTATCTCTTAACAGAGAACAGGACCCTATTTCCTAAGCAGGAAACTTCAACACATGTTTCTGATTAGCACAATTTCATAAACTCATTAATGCACTGAAGGCTACTATCTCTAACAGAGAACATGACCCTATTTCCTAAGCAGGAAACTTCAGCACCTATTTCTGATTAACACACTTTCATAAACTCATTAATGCACTGAAGGCTACTATCTCTAACAGAGAACAGGACCCTATTTCCTAAGCAGGAAACTTCAACATCTATTTCTGATTACCAAGCTTTCATAAATTCATCAAACATGATTGCTAACTAAAAAGATTAACAGTTACCCAAGAATGAATCACATGCAAACAATGTAATGTTTAGTAAAGCAGAGTTTTCAGCAAGACAAAGTTCAGTAAAGTAGTGTTTCAGCAAAACAGAATTCAATAAAGTAGTGTTCAGCAAAATAGAATTTAATCAAGGCATAAACAAAGATCACACTAACACACTACAAAACTAACGGGTGAATCTTATGAAGAAGGTGGGCCCTCCCTTCTCACAAGATTCCCCTGAAACGAAAAGGCTAGAGATAAATGCTCAGAACAATCTTTTATTCATCTGTCAATGTATCATATTACAATCTGAAATGAAGTATGTCCTTCTCTGTAAAACCTTCTTGGTACAAAAATCGATGATCCCCCTTCGAATGATGATTTCTTCTTATTTAAAGAGGAGAATCCCTTTGATACAATTGATCAACGAATTATAGGTGTATGTCTAAGTCCTATTCTTAGTCAGATCGAATTTCTAAACTGGAATAGGATATCCTAGTCTCCCGCAACAGAATGCAAAACATATTAAACATATAAGAGTGATGTAAAACAAACTTTCTAATCAATGGTTAAGTACGAGAGTGGTGTAAAATTATATGCAAAACAGATTAAACATATAGTAAAGAGAAGAGACGTTGTATACCTTTGGAAAGATAACATAAAGTGATAATATGAGTTTAAATGTGAGTGAAACAAGAGTGTAATGGTGGAAAAAAGTATGGGCAAAAAGGTACATTGTGTGGTCCTAACATCCCCCACAACTTAAAATGTTGCATGTCCTCAGGCAACTTCACTCTGAATCAGAGTCTGAATACTGACTCTGAGCGTGCAAGTTACTCAAGCAGTAGCTGTGGGAGGTGCTATCTATTGGAGATCTGAACCCTTGGACGCGTTGTAACCTTTGCCAAGCTGTTGTTTCTGTCTTCTTAGGAAACTCATAATGGATTTGATATCTCTCTGTTGGCAACCAGAGGATAGGAAAATAAAATCGGTACCCTATCCAGCTTTCAGCACATTGTTGAACACACCTGATGTAGTTAGGTACCCTAGATATTTCTATCTCGAGATTAGTAGGGCTAAAAGGATTGTGTTCCTGTCTTTTCTCAGTAGATTGTTGCCAAAACAAGTTGTTTGCGTGTAGGGAAGCAATCTCTGTGGATCTGATGAAGTGTTGACAATCCTGAAGCACTGTTGATTGTAGTTAATAAACATGTTCAGTCATCCCTGGTTTCTTTAAAAACTGATAATATTCTGTGAAAAAGGTGGCTGCATTTTGTGGTTCTGGCCTTATCCAGAGAAGGCGGTTATCCTCATTGTGCTTGGTAGCTAGGAAGTCATCCTGCCATATAATCTGATTGTGGAGAAAGGAGGTGAATGCCCAAATTTGGATGTCACCGACAAGAGGATTAAGGTTGAGCTACCTATTCTCAGGGATGGCCTCATTATGAAAATATGCCTCACAAAGGAGGTGTTGATCCATAGCAAAGGCTTCTGCAAAATTTTTGACAAAATCTGCTGGATGTAGCACTGCATGGGGTTTTCCTTCTGTGATTGATTTGATCTGAAACCATGTAAGTCATTCCATGAATAACAAGGAGTAATTGCGGGATGGTTTCCTTGCAACCAATAGCTTTTGTGCCAAGTCAAATATCAGGAGCAATCTGCCTTTTAACTCTTTGTTTTGTTTCTTAAGGGCACGAGCTTCCTAGCGTGTTTGCTCCAAAGCTTCCTAATTTAAGTAGGTATGATTTATCCATATTTGTTTGTGTTCCTGCAGGCTTTTGGCCTATGTAACAACAGACTCTTTTTTCCATTTTTCTATTATTGCCTGCTCATCCCATGGCTGAGTTTGTGTTTCAGCGTTGCAAGTAGTAGGCTGAGGTAGGGTCTGAGTGGCCTGTTCCACAAAGGTGTGGGTATTGATCTGGCTGGGAGGGGTAGATTTCTCAATGGGCACTGTTTGTACAACTTTATTAACAAAAGAAGGGGTTTTAGATTTGACATTTGTTGTAGGCCAGGGCTTAGTCTTAATTTTGGAAGGTCCTGCTAGTTCTTGTGTTTCGGCTGTAGCTGGTTCTTGTGTGACAACTATAGTTGGTTCTTGTGTAACAGCGGGTTCTTCTTCTTTGACTTCAAAAGTTGAAGGAGTAGGGAAAGCTCCTGTCATTGGGATTTGAGTTACTTTGTAGCATGCTTGATAGTAGATGTCCCCACATTGACATCACATATATTCTCTACACGGATTCTTTGTTGTAGTTCCTTCTGACATGGTCGTTGTGCGAGATAGGGTGTACAAATTAAGTTCCTTCTCATAGGCTTCCTTTGCTGCGGCTAGATCTTGCTTGTAGGCTTCCAGTTCAGATTTTAGGAACTTATTTTCTTCTAAGACAGAGGCCATTGTTGGTTCTGGGTGAGGAGTGACTGGTTCTTGTGTAGCAGTCACAGCCGCACTAGCTGGTTTTTGTGGAGCAGCTACATGATCGACAGTTGCTTCTTTTGTTTCATCTTCTTGATGTAAGTAAAGTAATGTTGTAGCACCCTGGACCTCTGATTCCTGTATCTTAGTATCAGTATCAGCAACTGGTTCTTGTGTTTCAGCTGTAGCTAGTTCTTGTGTGACAGCTATGGTTGGTTCTTGTGTTTCAGCTGTAACTGGTTCTTGTGTGGCAGCTATGGCTGGTTCTTGTGTTTCAACCACTGAATGAGTAGTTGGTTCTTGTGTTTCAGCTACTGAATGGGTAGTTTGTTCTTGTGTTTCATCTACTTGATTTGAAACAGATGATGTCGCAACACCCTGGGGGTGGAATAGGCAAAGATTCCATCATTTGGGAGGTTGGAGGTGTACGAGGTATTATTCGGATAGGTTGGGGGTCTAGGGCAGTGGTAGTAGTGGCTGCCCTTGTTGAGGCCCTTATTCGTTTTCTTTGTAAAAAGGGCGGAAAGAAAGGAATTTGCTTTCGTTTTCGTGGGGGTTTTTCCTCAATGATGGGGCAGGGAGAATTGTCTAGCTCAGAATCATCGCTAAGAATATGAAGGGAAGGAGTGGATGATTCTGGTAAAGTGTGGGGTGGGCTTGGTATGGTAGGGGGGTTAATTGGACTGATTGGTTCTGTAGGTAGACTGTTAGGTATTTCTGGAGAGTCTGGAGGGTTTTGTGGTTGTTGTTCCTGAAGATTTTTAGGAATTTCAGCGGCTTCTTGGGGATCTATAGGTGGGTTGTTTAGTGGAAGGTTTTGTTGGGCAAAACCCCTTTGGATAAGCAGTTGAACAAGACGGTGATGGGTGAGTGAAAGGGTGGGATATTTAGCCTTTTTACAATAGTGCGACATATTTTTAAGACAACCAAGCAAATAATAAGGAATGTTCACCAATCTATTATGTCGTAAATGAGACAACAGGACAAAATCGTGCTGGTAGACTACCTGGTACCATCCTTCACAGGTGAGGTAGTGTTTGACGAATTTTTCAACTTCTGGCCATGGAGGCGGCAACGAGATGAGTCGGACACCCTGGCCTTTAGGTTCAATTTGTTCCCCTGGCAAGAGGAAATCCTACTGGGCATTCAGGATGATGTGTTTGCAGCTGAACATGCGAATGCCATTGGTAGGGAGACCCGAAACCTACACTATATCTTCTTCTGTAACTAAAATCCAAACCCCTTGAACAATGGAATGGTCTTCCTGGAGATTTTGAGCAAACTGGAGAACCTGTTGTTGATCATACCACTGGAGTCTCTGAAAATAACCAAGCCATCCTGCCTGCAGAAAAATTTGATAGGCTACTGGATAGTGTTCTAACAGGTTGTCGTGGCGGGTTCGTACTGTATAATAGAGCCTCCCATAGCTACCAGCTTGGTAAAATACACCGTCAAAGAGTTGAGTAACAAATTCTGTGCAGAGTAAGTTTTTCGAGTGAAGGCATGCGAATGGTGGTGAGACGAACAAAAGGATGGTAAAATAGGAATGGCGGTGGTGAATTCATGTGAAATGATGGTATAAAAGTTTGATATGTCCTCCCCCCCTTCAAGTGCGGCTAATAATGATTTCACTCAAGTGGTCATAATGATTTGGAATCTTCTCATTAACTATAGCTTAACTGTAATACATAAAATTTACATACCTCGTCTTTACCTTCTGATTCATGCTACAAACAAAATATAATGCATGTCCACGATAGTTCTGCAGTGGTCATGGCAGAGACTTTTGATTTGTTAGATGAATTGTATCAAGGATTTGTTGACTGGAAGGACAAAATGTAGTATGAGAGCGCAAAAGCTTATTGACAGATAATGTTGAAAAGTTGGTGTTTCAACAACAGAAAATAAAGGGCGAAACAATTGTTGGACGGTGTTGTTTCATCAATGGAAACTGTGAGGAATTGTCGGACTATAGTGTTTTGGCAATGGGGAGAAGGTGAAAAGTTGCTGACAATGGTGATTCAGCAACAGAAAAGAAAGGGCAAAACAATTGTTGGATGGTGTTGTTTCGTCCATGGGGACATGTGAAGAATTGTTGAACCGTGGCAATGGGAAAATGACGAAAGGTTGTTGATAGTGGTGTTTCAGCAATGGGGAGAATGGTGAAAGGTTGTTGAACAGTGATGGGGGAAAATGGTGTGGGGTTGCTGACAGTGGTGTTTCAGTAATGGGGAAAGTCAAAAATTCGCTAAACAGTGGTGTTTCAGCAACGAAGAAAGAGCAACGAGTTGCTGACAGTGGTGTTTCAACAATGGGAAAGTCAAAAAGTCGTTGAACAGTGGTGTTTCAGCAATGAAGAAAGAGCAAAGAGTTGCTGACAGTGGTGTTTCAGCAATGAAGAAAGAGAAAATATTTGCTGACAGTGGTGTTTCAGCAATGGGAAAGCTTGCCTCTTCTTGAAATAGGATTGTCCTTTCCTAGTGGCCTGTACTGTGATCGGGAATCTGCAAAACTTGATTGTAACATGGTATTTCTTGACAGGGATTATTAGTAAATGAAATCTAATATAATACTAAAGAAATTAACTTAAAAAGAATTAATTGCAATGAGGGGTAGGAGCCCCCTCTAAAAAGAGGTAATAAGAGTCTTCCACACAAGTGGCCTTAAAATCTTCTTTGGAAATAGGGCGCTGGTATAGATGGAGCCAATGACCATTTACAAGTAACG
>ML839710.1:0-37626 GCA_009831015.1 Picea engelmannii | reverse complement strand
AAACTAAAAAGATAATTTAATTAATTAAACCTACCAAATGATTTTGTGAAAATGATTGTTAATGAGCAAAATACGAAAACATAATCATAATTTAAACGAAAGTAAAAGTTGACAAAAATTAAAGTTTTCGTTTAAATTAAGATTTCTATGTTTGTCTCTCCCTCATTCAAAATTGATCAAATGTGAACAAATTTCATAGAAATGATGTGTCACAATAAACGTTCTTCCTGTAAAATCGTTGTTACTAATCCAAGTATTCAATCAAGCCATTCTCATAGAAAATAAATTCAATAAGGAACAGGTAATAACAAACTCCCGAATTATGAAGCTCATCCATCAACATCAAAACTCCATAGAAAGAAAAATGAAATGGCATTTGAATTTCATGAAACCCAAAAAAAATAAAAAAAAATAATATAAACTAAAACCAACCTCGAAACAAAGCAAACCAATACCAATCCAATCAATTCAAAGGGAAAAAAACAAAGAATCCAAGTAAAATTTCGAGGGACCCTAGATTTTGATTAAAAATAAAGAAGGGGGTTGTTGGGGCCCAACATGCTCCTCCTGCTATATTTATCACCTACCATATATGAATCAACATATCCCTGTAGAACAGTGTTTGAACCTCCAAAACATAATTCATGAGTAGCAATACCTCTCAAATACCCGAGAATCCACTTTACTTCCTCTTATTGTTATTTACCTGGGTTGTTCATATACCTTCTTAGAAATCCCACCGCATGTTCAATATATGGTCTTGTACAAACCATCACATACATCAAGCTACCAATTGTTGATGAATAAGGGACCTTGGACATGTAGTCTATCTCTTGATGTGTCTTGGGACACATTTTCTTAGTTAATTTGAAATGGCTAGCCAAAGGTGTACTAATTGGTTTTTCATTCTGCATTCTAAACCTCTCCAACACCTTTATGTGCTCACCCTGAGACAATGTCAATTTGCGTTTTTTCCTGTCTCTTGTTATTCTCATACCAAGGATTTTATTTGTAGCACCCAAATACTTCATCACAAATGAATTAGCTAATTTATTCTTGTGAACATTTATATCCTTCATATTAGACCCTACAATAAGCATGTCATCTACATACAATAACAGGATAATATAACTTCCATTTTCTACCTTTTAAAATAAACACAATGATCATAACGATATATACTATAACCTTGTTCTGCCGTAAACCTGTCAAACTTCAAATACCATTGCCTTGGAGATTTCTTTAGGTCATACAAACTCCTCTTCAACCTGCATACCCAATTCTCCTTTCCTTTGACCTCATACCCCTGTGGCTATTGCATGTAAATATATTCCTCCAAATCCCTATGGAGAAAAGATGTGTTTACATCTAACTGTTCAATATGAAAATCTTCTATTGCCAAAAGATTCAAAATAGTCCTAATTGAAGTCATCTTAACAAAAGGAGAAAATATTTCATCAATAATTATACATTTCTTTTGTGCAAACCCCTTTACAACAAGTATATCCTTGTACAATTTCTTGCCTCCATATTCTTCCTTCAACCTGTAAACCCATTTATTCAGCGATGCTCTTTTTCCTGCAGGAAAATGAACCAAGTCCCAAGTCTATTTATTTACCAAGGAATCGATTTTCTCTTTCATTCCTTTCTCTCGCTTCTTTTTAGTTTCTACTTGCATTGTTGTAACGTCCCCGACCACCAACCCCTATCGGGTAGCGCTACCTAACGAATGAATCCTTTGATTCTCTGTTCTGATACCATTTTCTCACACCCCTAGCCACCCATGCCAGGCCATGCTATCTTGTAGAAATAACAATTATCATCTTCCTATAAATATAAACATAAACAAACAACATATTCTACTAATACACAGACTAATGTGGAAATAACAGTAAACGCATACATGCAGTAATCACAGGAATAACCCATAATATAACAACATATATATGAAATACTCACCAATATAGAATGTACAAATACACATCATGTAAATGAACATAGGAGTGAGTACTTATCTTTCAATTGATGTAAACCAACTGTGTGCGGACCTTCCATGAACCTCCCAGCCTTAGACCACCCTGCTCATCACACTCAGGAGTGGATCACCCTCAAGTTAGGACTAAAATCCATCAGGCAAGGGAATTATAGGCTTGGAAAGGACAACAAGTAAGTTGCACAAAATAATAGGAAGGATCATTTATCCCAGGAGCCACTTATGCCCACAACCCATAGAACCTCATTCCCCACATGCCCATTCTACCCCAGGAAAGTACACCTTCACTAATACAAGTCCATCGACTACTACACCTCCCTTACCTTGGGATTCAACAACAGGATGGACTAGAAGTATCAGAGTACCATAGCTGCCATGAGACTCCCTCTAGGAGAACTCACTTCCCAACAAACTCTCTCACTTGGGAGAGTTCCTCACAGGCCTGACAACTTGCTTCTTCAATTCAACTCCTAATCAATACAATAATAACATTCAACTAACGCATAGGTGATGGAATCAACATAAAATGGGAATGGACACCGAATGTGGCAATAACCAAATGCTAAGACACAACACAGCTCATGCAAATACAAATGCGTCGGTCTTCATAGGAAAAACACACAGGACGATGTCCAGTAACTGTACGTTACAATTGGACATGCATGAGTGGGGAGTGTGGCTCTCTTCCAGGGTGTCTAACCTTGTGAGAGTACAAACACAATGTTGAAGGATCCTTGATAGTCATGAGAATCGTGATACTGGTGAGGAACTCCCCCCCCCGACGAGATGACCTTCCCACCCAAAAATGCATGCACTTAGGTTGACACATGTATCCCTGAAGATGCATGAATTCCACTTAACACTCGTCCCCCTTTCCCAGGAACTTAGGACACCATGGTTAAGTCAACATTATCCTCTAGTAAATAATAATATAATAATATTATTCCTTTAGAGGTAATTCCTCTATCTTATCCCCTATTCCTAGACACTTAGCCCCTTCCCTACCTAGTGGAGATTAGTCCTCCATAACTCTTTCTTCGTGGAGGGTCTACACGTAGTGATGTGTAATTTTTATTAATGATCTACATAATTTCATATAAAAAATAGGCTCCTAGCCTTAACATCCTAGGCTCTCTAGCCTAATCATCACATAAGCCTCCTAGCTTATTATAACTCATCTCACCAGCCTATTAAACATGTTTACAATTCATAATTACAACTGGGGCTCTATCGAGGGATATTACAATCCCCTCCCCTTAATATTTCATTGTCCTCAGTTCAACTTGTTTATACATATATAATTCAAAAATTATTCAAAAAGCTCCAAGATTTAGCTATTGGAAGCCTACTATCCACCTGGTGCTCTACTTTCAAGCACCAATTTTGGTGTTCATATTGCCACTGAAACTCAATTTCTCTATTCGATAGATTTTCTTTGAGAAAGAATTCAACTCATTGTTCCTTGTTACATGATTCAATTAAAACTCATTGAAAGAACCGACTGGTTGTAGATTCATGATGTTCCACCTATCCTTAGACCTTACTATTGATAAACTCTTAGCAGGGCTATGACTCCACAGACATAAACACTTTGCTCATACACCTATTCATTTGGAAGCAACATTAGAACATATATGCAATATATATACATAAAATTCTAACAACATTATAACATGTATACAAGATACACAACATACAATGAATACATAATTGATACTTATCTTTTGATTGAGAATACCTTCCACCCCTGAGCAAGGCTATGACTCGATCGAGGAAATGGATTCCCAAGATAGCCATGGTCCACAATCCATATCAACATGGTCTAGGCGAAGGTACCAAACCTCAACAACACTGGACATCCAACGGTCTCTCTTCTCCACATGCCTGTCCAACCCGAGGAGTGTACACCTTCACTGTCACATAGTCCATCGACTGCTACACCTCCCTTTCCTTGGGCTTCATCAACAGGCTGGACCAGAAGTCTCAGAGAACCGTGGCTCTAGGAGTTCCAACTTCCCTCAAAGATTTCTAAATAGGATCTTCCCCGAGCTACTCTGTGTATTCAACATTCTAAATTTAATCAAAATCATCTCATCTGCATCACCCACATGAATTTATCATGAGATAACATAAAAGAATTCATTTAGGAACTCAAACTTGGCTCAAAAGGGAATTCAACTTTTCCCCCAAAACATGAAATTCTATTTCAGAATTCTTCTTGGTTGTTTCCATATTATGAATGCAACCTTCCTTGTGGTTTTCCATAGGCACCAACTACATACCATTTTTCCTGCAATCCTTCATCTTGCCTACAACCAACAAATTGTCAGTTTTTTTTTACATCATAATTCAATTTGAATATGTAAAAAATCTTATGCAATGATATTAGAATTTCCTGCACCTAGAAATTAAATCACAATTACCCAACAATTTAATAAAATAGAATGACTCATCATTCTATGCATATGCATGTTCACAGTAATATCTGTAAGTTTGTTACTTCATTTTTTGAACGATAAAATTTCCTGTAGTCAATGCTCATGTGACTACTTGAATTGCAACTTTCCTATTGCAATGTCTAACACCTCCCTGAAATGTCCTCAACTTCATGAGTTAACAACATTTCAACTGTTAGTAACAATTATTTCCATGCAATAATATATATGTATGTACTTACAAAACACATTCAACCATTTCATTTAGTATACAATTCTATCACTTACTATGCATGAGTGCAATTCTCAATGCATACTTATTCAGTGCAACTTGCATTGAATTACATAATGCTCTTTATCATAGTCATGTATCTCACCATCCATAAGTTGGAATTCTAGTCAATGTGTTGACACATTCTCCACACACTTCCTATTGTCTTCCCAATTAATTGGATGCATTCATTTTCGACCCGAACACTACACCAAGAATATAATTATGTGGTATTCATTAGTGTTCTCAAAAAGGTTGTAGTCCAAGTTTTATTTAAATGTAGGAATCTTTTAGTACTTGTGTGGCTCATAACCTTTCCATATCCATACCTTGACATATCCAACCATGTCCCGGTCTCATACATAAGTAGCTTACTGGCATTCTTTCCTATAACAAGTTCTTATCTTGTAATTCTTTGGTTATTACCCCACAACCAAATTAACATGACATTCTACTATGTCAGTGTGTGCATTCACAAGCTAAAAAGATTTGGATTAATACATGCCTCCAGCCTTTACCACATCTAGTGGTATGCATTCAAATAATATAATCATGTGATTTTATAAAATAACTCTGGCCGAGGAAATTCTTACCTAATTTCCCTTAAGAAATTATGCAATAAGAGTAATAAAAAATCATACCTGCATGACTTCCATTAATAAATTTGATGTTACCTGTATGGTTGATGGAAGTAGAATCTTTCATGCTTATTTTATAAAACCTAACCAGCCTTCAAGTTTATGTTTCTTCCTTCCATATGTAGCAACATCATCAACAACACTTGCAACATGAAAGAATTCATTTTCTGCTTATGGTTGTTCAACCAACCCTAATTCAACTGTTTCTACCACATTTTCAAAAACTTCTTTCCCATGTGCAACTTTTCCTTGCTGATCCCAGAAGGCTTCGATTATTCCTGGATTACTGAATCTTCTTGTGCTCTCATTGTAGTCACTGTACATGAATATTTTTTTTATGAGCACTTCCTATCCAAATCACTCTTGGTTGCCTTTTCATTTCCAACCAATTACTAATGATGACATTAACATTCAAATTTTTATTTTTTTTCTAGATCCATCTATCCCAACTAGCTTCAAACTTGACTTACCTATCCAATCTATAGCATACTGTAAGGATGCACATATGCCCCATGTTCCAGTTGCATAGAATTAAATGAAATTCCTTCTTTTACCTTACCATCATAGATTCAAGTGATACCTCCAACCTTTTGGGTTGTCACCCATGGCTCTATGTTACTTAAGATGGATTCTTTTTAGGCCCCATCTCTTCTACATTCAAAACCATGCATAGAATCATTTTATTCTTCCTGGTTACTTATTGATTTATCTTTAAAATTCATTTCACTTTTAAATTATTCTTGAATTGATATCTCCATGCTCTTGTGGAAATACCTTCACATCTTTGGAGTGCATCAACAATCCTCTACTAATATAGCTTTCCACCCTGGAGTGTTGACATGAATTCCTATTAGCTTGATATCTATATCATGATTTCTTCTTCCATTATCTTAGGATGTTCATGGAATTGACTCCATCCATGATTTTTTCCTTGTCTACTTTGCATAATTTCCACCAGATATTCTGTCAATATTAATTTTCAGCAGTCCATTATTATTTGGATTACTCTGATCTAGCTAAACCCATGATATACCATTTTGGTATTATATGCAATTTTTTTCCTTTTATGGTCACCAAAATATTCATTCTGAATTCCTGTGATCTAAGTTGTTCACTCCTTAAATATGGATGAATACATGTAATCCTCTTTCCAATACCTTTCCAATGACTGCTTCCTTGCTCAATTCTAAGTTTTGAGCAAAAAATTATGATCCTTTAAAACTTGTGTTTTTTCTCTGATGTACTTCTTGTGAAGTGATCTCTTTTATTTGAGATAATAGCTCTTAGATATTTTTTGGACCCTATAATAAAGTTCCTAGTTCTTTAGTACCTCTCATGATGCAGGTATGAACCAAAGAAAACCCATAGGCTTCCTTCCTAACCCCTTTTCCCTTCTTTAACACATTTTTTTTTTGGGCGCTAGCCCCTTTTCTTCAGCCCTCAATTTGCATGTGACCACGGGCTATGACCCGGTGCTATCAAATAGGTTCTTATCCATAGCCTTGATATATTTAGGGCTCCAGAACTTTGGCTTCAGAATCTCTTGCTACTTCGTGCCTGATTTCTTCTGATGGAGAACTTAACGAAGTGGGGTGGATCTATGGTCCGCTGCTCCTCAACAAACAACGATTGGGATTTATTATGGAACTCCAAGCTTCAAAATTTCTGGGATATCCATACTCTCTAACCTTCCAGAGTGCCCAGTCTCCAGAATGTGGTATCTATTGCCACATACCTTCTTCGAATCAATAGTCGAGATTGACTCCGACCTCTGGGAGTTGTCGACTCAATGCAATTACAACACAATTCCTCCATAGTACCAAGTATTTGGACCTTGGAATCTATTGCCACATGTCCCAAGTGATCAATGATCAAGATATACTCTGGCCTTCAAGATTCCTTGACCTCGACTGCTTATACCTTGAATCCTTCATATTTCTAAGTCTCTGGAATATGAGATCTACTACCGCATGTCCCTCCTCAATCAACAGTGAGGATTCACTATGCTCTTCATAGCTTCAGGAGACTTCAAAATTTAAAAATTCTTGGCCAAGTTTAGCTTCTTTGTGCAATCCATCAGGGGCCCCACTAACCATACTCGAGAGAAGTTCCATGTGACATAATACTAGAGGAAGACATGTGGCCCAATCTAACGGGTGACACGTGTCATGATCTGACTAGAATTTCAATCTTCCAAAGAGTACATAACTCACTAAAATGTGGCACACATATCGTGTGTCTACATCATCTCAAGTGGCATCAATGAGTCACGTCACATTGAGACTTTAGGGCTACGGGACTTCGGAACTCAGAGAAATCAGAAGATTTTACACTTGCACACCTCAAGTCTTTTGAACATCAAACTTTCGAACTTCTTAACCTTCTCGGTCCACATAGTAAAGTTGTCATTAGTTAAGGTGGTGACATGTGGAAAACCTAGGTAGGTCCACGTTACCCTAGGTGATGTCATATTTCCAAGTCATACTCAGTGGTTCAGGACTTCGGGGATTTCCTTCCTTCGACATTTTCTCCAAGTTGTCGAACTGTCAAATTGTAAAACTAGTCCACGTCACCCTGGTGACGTTACTTTGGTGCTCTGGGACTTCGGGGATTTCCTGCCTTTCACGAAACTTTGAACCTTCTTAATATTTGGACAAGTATCCCTTGAAATAGACGGTCCAGATTGACTCCAGATGTCAGGACCTCGAAATTTCTTCACTCTATCACACTCCATTTCTCCCGAAGTGTTGAATTTACGAACTTTTGTGATATCTATGACTCACAACCATTCATGTGCATAGCTGTCAGCTGCGATCTTCTCTTCCCATTGTGCCTTACCCTCTACTCTTGGCTTGATCTAATGGCTCTAATCTATCTTCGGCCGAACCAATGGTCAAACACTTTTCCCCAGATCTACGGCATAGATCCACTCCGTGACTTTGAAGATTCAACGCTTTTGCTCCCTTTTTACAAAAAGTAACTTCAAATAGTCAGAGCAATGAAGTCCCGAAGGACTTTGGTGCTTATCCACCATGTTCCTCCTCCTAGATATGATGGTTGTGAAGGATCCTCCTTCTCTCAAACAGATCCTACAGTCTAATTCTAAAATTTGTGGCCCAATACCACAGTTTTGGTGGTATCCTTCCTCTGTAGGTTTTCTTGAACTTCTATACTTCCTATTCTTCTGAACACAATACAAGTGTTCACACGGTGGCTTCCTGGCACTCAGGAATGCTCTGAAATTTAAATTTTGTCCCTCTCGACAACAATTCACTCTGAAACCTTTGCTTCATTAACCATTTACACATCCCATCCAGGATCAGTGTTGAAACCACTCTTTGCTACCATTTTGTGACGTCCTCATCCACCAACCCCTATGGGGTAGCACTACCTAATGACTGAATCCTTTGATTCTCTTCTTTGATACCATTTTGTCACACCCCCAGCCACCCAGGACGGGCCATGCTATCTCGTAGAAATAACAATTATCATATGCCTATAAATATAAACATAAACAAACAACATATTCTGCTAATACACACACTAATGCGGAAATAACAGTAAAAGAATATACATGGAATAATCATAGGAAGAACCCATAATATAACAATATATGCATGCAATACTCGTCAATATAGCATGTACAAATACACATGTAAATGAACATAGGAATGGGTAGTTATATTTCAATTGAAGTAGACCAACTACGTGCAGACCTTCCCTGAACCTCCCAGCCTTATACCACACTGCAAATCACACTCAGGAGTGGGCCACCCCCAAGTTGGGACTAAACTCCACCAAGCAAGGGAATTCTAGACTTGGCAAGAACAACAAGGAAGTTGCACAAAATAACAGGAAGGATATTTTATCCCAGGAGCCACTTATGCCCACAACCCACATACCCTCATTCCCCAGACGCCTGTTCCACCCCAAGAGGGTACACCTTTACTAATGCAAGTCCATCGGCTACTACACCTCCCTTACCTTCAGATTCAACAGCAGGCTGGACTAGAAGTCTCAGAGTACTGTAGTTGCTATGGGACTCCCTCCAGGAGAACTCACTTCCCAGCAAAATCTCTCACTTGGGAGAGTTCCTCATAGGCCTGACAACTTGCTTCTTCAATTCAACTCCTAAGCAATACAACAACAACATTCATCTAACACACAGGTGATCGCATCAATAACAAATGGGAATGGACACCGAATGTGGAAACAACTAAACGCTAAGCGACAACACGACTCAGGTGAATACAAATGCGTTGGGCTTCACAGGAAAAACACACAGGACAACGTTCAGTAACTATAGCTTACAATTACACATGCATCAGTGGGGAGTGTGGCTCTCTTCCAGGGTGTCTAACCTCGTGAGAGTACAGACACAATGGTGAAGGATCTGTGGAAATCATGAGAATCATGAGACTGCTGAGGGAACCCCCACGATGATCTGACCTTCCCACCTAAAACTTCATGCGTTCAGGTTGACACATGTCTCCCTAAAGCCACATGAGTTATACTAAACACGCGTCCCCCTTCCCTAGGAACTTAGGACAACACAGTTAAGTCAACCTTTTCCTCTAGGAAATAATAATATAATAATAATATTCCTTTAGAGGTAAGCCCTCTAGCTTAGCCCCTATTCCTAAACACTTAGCCCCTTTCCTACCTAGTGGAACTTAGTCCCCCATAACTCTTTCTTCATGGATGGTGTACACACAACAATGTATATTTTTTATTAATGATGTGCATAATTTCATATACAAAACATGCTCCTAGTGTAGCACACCTTTCTATTACTTTGTTTAATCGCTCTGATACCAAACTGTAACACCCCTTTCACTCAACTACCAAGGTTACTATAACACCACTTAGTAGATAACCCAGAATAACTATAGTGCACCTTGGCTACCATGTAGGTGTTACTACGTGGAATAACACATTCTCATCCATAATTAATCGCATGCATTTAAGAAAAGAAATACATTAAGCTCAGAGTAAGCATACGAATCATTTTTAACATAAATAATCCAAGGCAAATACATTAATCCAAATGCACAGCAGAATGCATGATAATTATGATACACAGAGATACAAAACATAATTAAAGAATCATCTGTTACTTATCTGTAAAACAGTGGTAGAATCCACCAACCAAGTGCAGGCCTTCCACGAACCTCCCAGCCTTAGACCACACTGCTCATCAGCTCAGCAGTGGGTCACCCCCGAGCTGGGACTAAGCTCCACCCCAAGACAAGGAATCCTAGGCTAGGCTGAGGTTACAGGGAAAACAACACATACAATCTGGAAGGGTTCTTCCCAAGATGCCATCTTACGCCCACTACTACCAGACTCTCATTCCCCACATGCCTGTTCCGCCTGGGAGTATACACCTTCACAAGCACAGTCCATCGGTGCTAACCTCCCTCTCTGGGTCTTAGCAACAGGCCGGATCAGGAAGTCTCAGAGCCTGAAGCTGGTGCTAGACACTCTCTAGAGGGAACCACTTCCCCGCAACTCTCTCACCTGGAAGGAGTTGCTCGCAGGCTTGACAACTTGCCTCTTCTAACCACAATCACCTCTCTCACCTGGAGAGAATGTTGTACCACTGGCCAACAAGACCCCACGTAGTCCAGCACTGCGTGGTCACAACAAATCACGAGGAAAGCAAACACAGGCTTCCCAACAGGTTCAACAATGGTTGGTCACTTCTTATTTCCCAATAGACTCACGCTCTGGTTGTCGGGGATGCGTGACAAACAATCCACGCAAGGTCAACACAGGTTCGAACTGTTCAGACAGGGGTGGTACTGGCTATCCCGGAACAAACACAGATACACGCCTTTTCGGTTTAGAGGATACATGAGGGTTTCTTTACAGGAGTTAGACTAGTTCACCTTCTGGTAGTCCATGAGTCGAATGGAGGAGGAGGAACCTTCCTCACGGCTCACCCTGGCCATTTATTCGCATGCGTCAGGGTTGACACTTGTCACCCATGGCACTGCATGCGTTCCACCAGCACGCATCACCCTTGTACGTCCTCTCTTGCCAACACTTAGGATAAAACACAAAATGCACCTGTCTTTTTGGAATAATATTAAAATATTATTCCCAGGCTTAAGCCCCCTAGGCTTAGCCCCCAGGCTCAACACTTATCCCCTTTTCCCACCTTCCAGCCCCTAATTCCTTGCCCACCTTATAGATGATTAGTCCCCCTTCACTCATTCATCGTGGTCGGTCTGCACATGGTGGTGTTTATGTTTTATTAATTGTTCTGCATGATTACATATACAATAGTAGGCTCCTGGCCTTCAACACTCACTCTCTGGCCTGACAACACATAAGCCTCCAACTTATAAAAACTTGGCTCACCAGCCTATAAAACATAATTACAATTCCTCCAAAACATGGTTTACAATGGGGCTCGGCCTTGGGGACACTACACCTGGACTTAGCATCCTAGATCTCTGGCCTAATCATCACATAAGCCTCATAGCTTATTATAACTCAACTCACCAGCCTATCAAACATGTTTACAATTCATAATTACAACTGGGGCTCTGTCGGGGGATATTACAATTGCTTCTTCATAACTTTTTGGTTCACCAGAATCACTCAAAAATAAATAATACAATGAAGGAGAGCATCATTCAGGGGGTCTAATTAACCTATTAGATATTCTAACAACACTTGTAGGAATTTGAGGTACCTGTTACTATTCTTCAAAAAAGAATAGTTTACCTTTTTACATGTCCATGCCTCCTCTTGAATTCCGTCATACAAAGACCTTGAAGGTATTGTATTTATTAAGTAAAAAATATTATCTACAACATCTTCCCAGAACTGTAAGGGAAACCCAACATGCAATCTCATACTCCTTGCATGCTCCATGATTGTCTTGTTCATCCTTTCTGACACACCATTTTCTTGTGGCATTCTTGGAATTGTTTTCTCTCTATGAATCCTATGGTTTGAACAATAATCGCCAAACTCCTCATTGCAATATTCACCTCCATTTTCTTATCTATGACACTTAAAACTTTTATTTATTAATTGTGTTGGTTGTCATTGATGTCAACCCTTGAAGAAATTCCGGTAGCAAATTCTGGTAGCACAAAGGTTTGGGTAATGGACCCAAGTTTGTTTGATGGATAATGGTATGAGTTTTTACATATTTTAAGGTAGGACTATTCTAGATGGATGATACATGTCATTCCATTTATGGTGGTATGTGGAACATTACATAACTCCTCACGGTTAGAGAGTTATGGTCATGTGAAGTTGGAGAACCCTTATGAGTCATGTAGAAGCCCCAAAAGGTCAAAGTAGTCAAAGTGGTTGCAAAGAAGAAATTGTTTAAATAATAAAGTGAAGTGATGGGTGTACTATAAGTCAAAGTGGATGAAAAATAAATTATTTAAATAATAAAGTTAAAGGAGAACTTACTAATTATGGAAAGTGGTTAACTTAAGTGGACAAGTGGTTAGAAGTGGGTTAACACTAAAATAAGGAAAGTGGGTGAATATGGTTAAAAGGTAACCCCTTGAGGAAGCTACATGAAATCATAAATAAGAGGAAAGGATCTCTCATTTAATTACACTTGATCACATTGAATATCTATTGTTGTGTAAGTCTTATTGCAAGTACTCATTGATACATTTAAAGTTTTGAAAGTCTGAGGTAGCATGAAGGGTTGACGTCAAAAGTTTCGGAATTATAGTGAATACAAAAAGAACCTAAATTCTGAGGTGTATGTGGGCTAACAATGTATTAGGGTGCATACATGAGATTAAAGCCATAGAAACTTGAGAGGATGAAGATATCGAGGTTCTAGATTCTGAGATCAAGCTCCCAGGAAGGTTTATAGCGATCAGATACATCATATCTATCCATTGATTCAAAATGTATGCCTTATTTCTATGAGTATTTGGATTTTTATGTATGCATGAGAAATGGTTATAGATATTTGATGATTCTCCCTAGAGAGATTATTGGTTGTATGGAATCTTCTGTATAATTCAGATCTACATAAATACAGTCTTAGTATAATCAATATTTATCATTGATACTTCTTTTTAGAGTTGAGGAACATCTTGTATTTCTTGGCATACGACTAAGGGTTTTTTTGTGGTACATGGTTGAGAGCTTGTATTTGTGAAGTGGTTGATGTATGGAGAGGCTGAATATAAGAAATGGCTTGATGTCTAGATCATGTGAGGGTTATTATACGTGTTCATGATTACACACACTTATATGGCACATGACTAGAGAGAGATATGGAGTTTTTGGGTAAAGGTTATGCATGAGGATGCATGCAAATGATACATTTATAGTCTAGATACAATGACAGGTTGGAGATCTATGTGAAGAAGCTGCAAAGGGTCAGAAGTTTCCAGATGAAAGAAAATCCTATTTTTCAGAAGGTATACACATGTTGCATAATAGATAGGATGTGTACATATGTCGTTTGTTGTATGTATAGGGCGCGTACATATGCATGTTTCATAACTATAGGTCATGTATCTATTGTATACTAGTTTTTAGAGGGTATACACAGGCTGTATAACAGAAAGGATGTGTAGATACACATTTTTTTGTATATGTAGGGCACGTACATATGCAGGTTGTAGAACTACAGGTCATGTATCTCTTGTATTTGGTTGATACATGTTTAGTTTAGGTACATATTGATTGTAGGGAAGTTGTACAAGTTGGTTGCAGGTCAGTGGTACAGGTTGGTACAATTTTACATTGGTATATCTCAAAGCGATTGTGTGACAGTGATTCCATCATTCTAATTCTATGTCAGGGCAATTGGACAGGGAAAGGACAGGTGGTTGTAGTTGCCTTTCGATTGTATCCAGAGAACATAGGGGGTTGTAGCCTCCTTCTGGTTGTAGCCAGAGAATTGGGGATTTCGAGCTTCCCTCAGGTTGTAGCCTGAGAAACTAGGGGGTTGGAGCCTCCTTCCAGTTGTAGCTGGAAAACAAAGGAAGTTGGTGCTTCCAATGAATGTAATTCTTAAAGACATATAATAAAAAGCATTATGTGGTTTTCTCCCACTTTGGGTTTCCACGTAAAAACGTTGGTGTACTGTGTATGTGCATGATCGGTCATATGTTCATTGTTTATTTACTCTACAACTATTGGATGACAATTCTACATTGATATAACAATTGCATTTTGTGGTTAAAAAGGATTTAATTGCTCTATTATTGATTCATCCCCCCTCTTAGTAATCCAACAATTGGTATCAGAGAAGGTTCCTTCAAAAATCAATTTAACCACTGAAAGGCATATCATAGATATCAAGAACATGTATTAAAATGGAATACCATAGTTTGATGGACAAAAGTATGCATTTTGGCGAAGAAGGATGAAAACATATATAGAGGCAGAGGGATTTGAAATTTGGAAATCAGTTGTAGATGCATACAAAGAACCAACAGCTCCGCTAACAAATGAAAGAGTAATAAAATAGGTCAAAATAATTCCAAATCCACAAATGCACTTCTGAATGATCTTTGTGGATTGGTATACACCAAATTTAAACATTGTAAATATGCTAAAGATAAACTTCAAAATAATTATTAAGGAGATTCAAAGTCAAATAAGTAAAGCTTCAAACTTACAGAGGTTAGTTTGAACAACTAAAGATGAAGGAAGATGAGAATAGTGAAGCTTACTTCTTACGAGTCGATGAAATAGTAAATGCAATCACAGGATTGGGAGAAGAAATTAAATAATATTTAATTTTTCAAAAGGTACTAAGATCTCTTCCTATGAGATTTGATCCTAAGATATCAGCACTAGAAGAAAGATGAGATCTAGACTCAATAAGCATGGACGAACTACATGAAATCTTCATAGCATATGAAATGAGAACTAAACAAGAAAATCCAGATATAAAAGAAGAAGCTTTCAAAGCATCCAAAAGGTCAAAGTAAAAGGGAAAGAAAAAGGAAAAAGAACATAGCAACAGTAGTGACATCTTGGAAGATGATGAATAAGTGGCCAACTTTGTCAGAAGATTGAACAAGGGAACCAATGGTAGATATAAAGGTAAGCTTCCATTGATTTCTTTTAATTGTGATGGTATTGGTCATTTTTGTAACAAATGTCCTCATAATAAAAAAAAGAGGAATGATGAAGATTACTCAAATAGCAAACAAACATATAAAGGAAAAATAACAAAAAATAAAGCTTTCAAGAAAAGCTTATGTACCAAAAAAGACATCTCCTCGTTGGATGAAGATGAAGTCAGTGACAGTGTGACATAAATAGTTCTATTCATGGTAGTAGAAGAATTTAATAAAGAAGACACTAAAGAAGAATATGAAGAGTCAGAAGTTAACTACCTATAAGAATTGGTGAATGCCATAAAAGTTATAATAAAGGAAAAGAAGAAAAACAAGAAGTTACAAGCGAAACTAGACAAGAAAGAAGACACTCATGAACTAGAACAAATCATAACAAATTTGAAGGTTCAAATAGAAGAAGATAAAAGAATTGAAGAAGCACTCAAAGAACAACTAGAATAAAGAGACAGGATCATTGGAAATTTGGAAGCAGAGATTATCACATTAAGAAAGGATATTCAAAAGAAAAATATACAGAACAACTCAAAAGTTTTGGATGACATTATCAACAATCAAAATCCTCATCATGACAAGTTCGGACTTGGATACAATCAGACAGAAAAGGGATCAGGCTCCAAAACAACAAAACAAGAAACATATCCAAAAATCTATGCAGAAACGATCAAAGGGGATAGGAAGATCTACAAAGAAGATTAAAGGGACACTCCTCTACCGAGAAGATTCAGATTTTAGAATCAATGATCGACAAAAATAGATAGGCATCGGTAAGAAGAAGGATTCATAAGAGTAACTCCTTTTAGAAGATCTTCAACTCCCAAGTATCAAACTATATTTTTTGGATTATGTTATGCATCCAATAATTTTGGACATAAAGTTGTGAATTGTAGAGCTAACATCAGGAACATAAAAAAATTTGAAATTCATACACAAAAGGGTTATCCATGAAGGCCTAGCGAAACAAAGAGAATAAGTTACAACAAGTTTGAATCATTGACCATTGAAGTGGAATTATACAAGTGTAACAACTTTGGACACATGGCCAACGATTGTAGAATGATAGTCCCTCCTAGAGAACTAGAACAAAACAACAACAGTCACATATAGGAACCTCAGAAGAGGATATGGATAAGAAAGAAGAATCAATCTAGCAATGAAGAATGGACACTTACTCTACAAGTTAAGAAGAAGAAATATGGTTGGTATGTTGATAGTGGCAGTTCAAAACACATGACAGGTGATAAAGACAGGTTTCTTACATTAATAAAGGAAAGAGATGGATCAACCTCCTTCAGAAATGATGATTCAACTAAAATCATTGGAAAAGGCATAGTCAGAATTGGAAACAAGAATACAAAGGAAAACAATGTTCTACTAGTATAAGATATGAAACATAATCTTCTAAGTGTAAGTCAAATGTGTGACCAAGGTCATAAAATTACTTTCGATTCACAAAAGTGGGAGATAAGAAAAGAAGTTTCAGGAAAATTGATTGCAACAACTGCAAGAACTTCAAGCAACATATATGTATTAAGTGAAATTGCAAATGAAAAATGTTGTCTAGGAAAGGAGGTGAAGGTTGGGTCACATACACTTTGACAACCTTGTCAAAGTCAGCAGATAGGAACCAGTTAGAGAATTTCCCCAAATCATAAAACCAACCAACACTTTATCCAAGCATTGTCAGCAAGAAAAGAAAACAAAGACTAGGATCAAATCAAAGGAAAACTCAACGAAAAGACCACTGTAAATTGTGCATAATGATCTAGTTGGACCAAATACAACAAAGGGTTTAAAAGGTGAGAAATACTTTATGTTATTAGTTGATGATTATACAAGAATGATTGCATTTTTCTTTCTCAGAAATAAGTCAGAATATTTTGAAAACTGAACAAGCTCTACAAGGAAATGATGTAAAATGAAATGGATTCAAAAATCAAATGTTTGAGATCTGATAATGGAGGAGAGTTTAGTTCAAAGGAATTTATCGACTTATGCAACAAGCATGGAATAAAAAGACAATTCTCCATTGCTAGGACACCTCAACATAATGGAGTTGTTGAAAGAAAGAACAGGACAGTACAAAAAATGGCTCGAACAATGCTAATGGATTCCAAACTGATAGATATTTTTTGGACACATGTAGTGCATACAACAATTCACATTCAAAACAGAGTAATGCTTAGAAAAAACAATGAAAAAAATACCTACGAGCTATGGAATAGAAGACCGACAAATGTGAAGCACTTAAGAGTATTTGGAAGCAAATGCTACATCAAAAGAGAAGATGGAAGAATGGGAAAGTTTGACTCTTGTGTGGACAAAGGAATACTTGTTGGTTACTCAAGTACAAGGAAAGCATACAAGTATTACAATCTAAGGATGAATAAAGTTGTGGAAAGCATCAATGTAACAATTGATGAAACAGGTGGATGAGAATTAAAGGAAGAATAAGATGAATCAATGGAACATCTTTACAAAGAAGAAGCAGAAGATGAAGAAGAAGTAGAAGGCGAAGATGAAAAAGATCAGATAGAGGTAGAAGAGAAAGTTCAACAAGTGTCTCCAAAGACAACTAGAAAATGAGTACAGAAGAATCATCCTTCAAATCAGATTATCGAAAAAAAGAGGTAGGAATTGAGACTAGAAGAAGAATGTGTTCGCTAGAACAAATGCACCTAGCAATCTCATCTACGATTGAACCAAATAGTTTTGAAGAGGCCAACAAGGATTAATTATAGAATAAGGCCATGGATGAATAATTAGATCAAATAGAGAAGAATTACACTTTGAAATTGGTTCCAAGACCAAAGAATAAGATTGTGATTGGCACAAAGTGGGTATTCTGAAATAAATTGAATGAAGATGGATAGGTTACAAGGAACATAGCTAGATTGGTATGTAAAGGATACACACAGGTTGAAGGAATTCACTTTGAAGAGACATTTTCCCCAATTGCCAGAATGGAAGAAATCTGATTTATCCTAGATTATGCCTGCTCCAAGAATATTAAAGTGTATCAGATGGATGTGAAATCATATTTTATGAATGGGAAACTTGAATAAGAAGTCTACATTGAACAACCAGAAGGATTTCAGTTGTCATAGAATGCATATTATGTGTGTAAATTGAAGAAGGCCTTGTATGGTCTAAAAAAGGCTCCTAGAGCATGGTACTCTAGACTGGATAAATATCTATAGCAGGAAAGGTTCAGAAAAGGAAGTGCAGACAAAAACCTCTACATCAAGGTAACTCAATGTATTATTTTATTAATTGAATTTTATGTTGATGATATTATTTTTGGAAGTAATGATGACAGGCTAAGCCAGAAATTAGCAAAGGATATGCAAAATGAATTTGAAATGTCATTGCTCGGAGAACTATCCTTCTTTCTGGGTATTCAAATATGTCAAAGCAACCAAGGAATTTTTATTTCTAAAACTAAGTATATCAGAGAAACGCTAAAGAGGTTCAGAATGGAATATTGCAAACCAATTACCACTCCTATGCAAACTAGTTGCAAGTTGAGAAAATATGATGATTCAATGTCTACAAACCAGAGGAAATACAAGTCAATGATTGGTAGCTTACTATATGTGACAGAATCCATACCAAATGTAAGGCAGGTATTATCGGACTAATAGGTAAGTGCAGACACAAATAAATCTCCCTAACTTCCACAAGAATTTAGAACAAAAAAATACATAATACACACTTCCCCTTAGACTTCATGGTCATATAAACTAGTTTAGAGAGGTTCAAGTGACATACCTTTTAAACGATGATTGATCCTTGCTAGTGTCATCCTTGTAGATCCTTCTTTGAGTTTTCAGGATGGTGAACATGTTTTAAGAAGCACAAACAAAGAAAGAGAGAGAGAGAACAAAGATATATATATTCCAATGAATTCTATGTATAAGATCAAGGAGTTATACAATAAATGTTAATACACCTTTATAGGGAAGAAATGTATTTTTGCATTATATTAAATGGAAAGTGGAGAATACAACCCAATGCCTTGATGTTGCAATGTCCCTTTCAATGGCTCTTTTCTCCAACACACACACTTTTCCTCCAATTCCTTTGATGAAGAAAATCCACAATCTGACTTAGAGAACTAAAGAAAAGCTCTCAAGAATAATCTGTAGTAGAACTCTTCATGCATATGCAAGCCCATGAAAAACTTATCCTTTTCCATAAGATATCACTCTTTATATAGGGTGAAATAGAGATGGATGAGGGGATTAGGATGATCCCACTAAATTAGAGAAGTGAGTAAGATCCAAACCAATTGGAGGCCACCTCATATTCTAGAAGATTCCCTTCTAGAACATTCATGAATTTTGACTTTTCCTTTGCTTAAGCATCATCGCAACCCATGCATAGAAAACCTATGATGATGTTGCAATCTAGTTTTAGTATAGAGTGCGATGATCAAGCATCGTTGCAACCCATGCATACAGCAGGGTGCAATGACCTTCCTTGTTATAGTTTTTTGAAAAAGGAAAATCAAACCACTTTTCTCATGGAGAAAGTATCTTTTAATATTTTTAGGGAACATGAGCACATGTTGTTAGTTGATCACCAAGGTGACCAAAATAATGTGTAACAGAATGCCCCCCAATGAATGAAACTGGAAATTGTGACAACTAAAATACTTTGTAGAATGTGTGTATCAAAAACAAGGAGCACATCGATTGGGAACCTGCAAACAATCAAGAATATGCATAATAATATACCATCTTCTGAGGTAGGAATTCCCATGCTCAGACTACAAGTGACTCTAATCATAGGTTTCAATTGATTCATAGCCACTAAATATACATTGTGGATCCATTTCATCATGATTTAGCATAGCCACCAAGAATACACTATGGATCTATGCTCTAAAAGAATTCAAATTTGGACATAGCCACGAGACATACATAGTGGATCTATGTGTCAGTACAAACTAATGAATAATCCATCACAACCTAGACTAGGATGATGAGATCCGGGGTCTTCATTTCCATCGTATCTAAATAGCCATGTGATTACGGTAGAAACCACTTGATTACTGATCATTAATGAAAATCGTTAACAAGTGCGAAGGAAATCACCACTCATGTCAGAATCCCAATGTACCCTAGTACAATCCAACGAATGTGAATAAATGAGTTGAAGTTGAACACTCAATGAAATCTTCCAATCAGGGGTCAATGATATGAACCCACTATTGAAAGCGAAGAAACCTTCCATTGAGGTATGTAGGCTCGAAGGTACTAAATGATTTCTAAATCTTGTTCTTGGATAATGAGTTGAATTCGACACGAAAAGACTTATCATAAGAGGGAATTTATGTATCCCCCATCAATGACATGAAATATGTAACAGATTTGAAGTAGATCAGAGAATGAAGTAATTTGAAACTGACTCAGGGAAGGTCGACATGGTAGAAAGTTGATAACTGCAGATGACCGACTCAATAGAAGGCTTGTTTATGTTGGACTTATCTTGAACATATGAATGACACAACAATTGTCTTAGCAGCATTGACTCGAGGAGGACCCAACATATGAACTTGTGGATGGTCAAATGAGAGACAAACATATTTCCCAACCCGGATACAATGATGAAGGGGGGTGTCATGTTCAAGAGCGATTATTACTATCACTAACACAAATACAAAGACACATTTCTTTCCCAATTTTCCCCCACCATTTTTGGTGAGTACATGTTTATTTTTACGCAAGCGTGATGAGGATAACATATTCTTGTAAATGTAAGCTCATCCTTTAGATGAGTCCCTTAAAGTATTTTTAACAAACCCTAAGAAGGAGTGGTTCGATCTCATATGGTCCTTTCGATGTTTTTTTAATGAGTCCAAAGAAAGAAAACTCAGGGGTTTTTAAATTTTAGAGAGTCTAAAAAACACTTAAAGAGAACTCCATAAAGTCCCTTTTGTAAGTTAGTCTGACAAGACCGAAAAAGAGATAACCTACTGCTCATCAGATGTTTTCTTCAAATAATTTTATAAGCATGAAAATAACAAGGTCACTCGGCCATCTTTCCATGTTTAGGGAGCTTGAAAAGAAATTAAAGGATACTCCATAATTTTCCTTTTTCGTATTACCAATGCGACTTAAAAAAAATGGCAAAAGATTACCCGATTACATTCTCATGGTTTCACGAGCGTGAGAAAGAACTAAGACTGTGCTTGGAATTTTTCCTAAAAATCCCTAAAAGCATATGTACATAAGAAAATTTTGTAAAAACAATTAAAAAAAGGGTGGACTACAGTTCAAACGTCTCATCCCTAGACCTTTTAATTTGCAATATTCAACACTTTGTAATGTTGGTTAGACTTTAGGGCATGGATAAAATATAAAAATAATTTAATGTTGCAATAAAAAGTGGTAAAAAACAATAAAATAAGAAAAAACACCATTTTTACCATTTCATTAGCAAATTTACCCAAATAGTGCCCCAAAACCATTTTTCTCCCCAAATTTCAACTTTTGATTATTGAGCGTGTGGTGGATCATTTTATGAACCGTCTCTATCCAATAGATAATCTTCTTCTTCTTTATCCTTTCATGGTTTGAATTTTTTTTTTCATTGGTCAAATTTGGATCTTAGGTCGATATTTTGGGGCTACCTGCGCGTTGAGATTGTCGCAGGTCCACTGTATCATGAACTACAACGTTCTTGCATCATCGCAGGAGACCCAATGGGCAGGGTGCGATGACATCGCTCTGCGTGAAAGCGTAGCCTTGCGACGACCGTAATAAAATTTTTGAAAAGATAAACTAAACTAGCAAAACCCCCAGGAATGAAATTTTTATGTTTCTAATCTTCTTTTAATGTTCCTTGGTAGGATTTCCTTGGTCAAGATGGTCGAGTGGCGTGATCGAAAGCATGAGGAAGAGGATTATTTTTTTGGGAATGACCTGGGCATAGTTATGGCTCTATGGCAATGTGGGTTACTCAATTTTTTTTGGATTTAGGCCATGAGAGCCCAGTTGAGGCTGCTAGAGTATTTAGTTCACATGTGCGATGTGAATGAATAGGAATTTCACATGGGTGTTCATACAATCACAATAGATATAGAGGATATCTCTTTTTTGACATGGTTGTCTCATCGTGGTTCATGGGTATCACTCACAGGTAGCAGGGGTGGGGGTGAACCTATGGATTACTATGTTCTCCACCATTGTGTGCCAGGTACTGAGAAACACAGTGGCAAGGTAGCCATAATAGATGTCTTGGATTTACCATTGCAAACCATCCTTTACACCACTACCTGCATGTCAGGGAGTGTAGCTCCCCATATGGATTTGAAAATCCATTTTTAGCATGTGATAGAGTGCATGGAACCCAGAGTCTTCAACTAGTGTGAGGGTGTCCTGAAAAGCATGAAAAAACAACTCACAAAGTTTTGAAACAGTCTGTTGAAACAATTTGGATATGGGTCCATTTTGGTGTCCCTCTTTTTGGAGAGAGTTCATGTCCTACATATGCAAGTGGAGTGGGGTACACCTGCTCCACAAGATCCATGGATGAAGAGGTGGGTGGATCTAATGGCTCATCATGGTGGCGTTCCCATCGTCAAGTATGACAATATTTTCTTCCAATGGTTGAGGAATCAACTACTCATGGTGGAATACTATGCATACGCTGGGATGGATTTTCGTGGGGATCTGAATTTATCTCTTCCTAAGGGATCCCAGTGGGGGGACATATGTAAGAAATAAATTTTTGTTTATATAATATTTTTGATATTTTAATTATATAAGATTTTTTTTGTGTCAGCTATCAAAGACTAATAAAGTTCTCTCAATAATGCATATGTGGGGCCTTATCATCCTCCAGGATCTTCTCCCATCCAAAGGAGAGGAGAGAGGGGTGTTGTAGCAAGGGTAACTGTTACGGATATCGAGGCTATTGAATAAAACCTAGAGGGACTAACCATGAATGTCCCTGATGCCATAGTGGATGAACTTCCTAGGCACTATCATCACCATGCAGTGGGTGTATCTGCAACTATTGTTTGACTTCTTTGTAAAGTGGCACAGGAATTTGCTTGTTACAATGAGCAACATCCTTGATGTGTTTTGTACATGAAGCCATGAGCTTCACTTTTTGATATTTTGGTCTTTAGACAAACAATTTTTTGTAACTTTTATCGTTATAACTATGAAGTTCCTACCGACTTACTTGCTTTTGTAAAAAGTGTGATTGGGTTTATAAATGTCTCAAATGTTTGTCTAACACATAATTATCCAATGCATCTGTCAATGTATTTAGACATCTAGGAATATGTTGATATTCAATGTAATCAAAATGTATTTCCAAGAGAAAAATTTGTAAATATACCCTTAACAAAGTAAGACTTTGGATGAATTAAATGTTACTCAACTGTATTACTACTAACTTTGAATTAATTCGTAAAATAATATGATGGATGCCAAGTGAAATGACATCAGTTAACAACTCGATAACTGCACTGTATTCCGTGATATTATTAGTTGCACGACCAAGGAAAACACCATGTAGACTAATCAATTCATCTGTAGGTGCATAGATTTCCCAAGCAGTAGACGCTAAGTTTTATGTATTTTGACTAGCACCATCAAAAAAGCCAATATAGGGTAGTGAAGACACCGACATTTGGAAACCAAGAATAATGCAAGGTAAGCAGCTGAAAGGCGGAACCAAAAAATGAAAAATAACACTAGAGTATAATAAACTAAAAATACACAACACTCATGAAAAATGGTTTAAGAATAGTACTTCTTCAAGTAAAGCCAAATTTATGGGCTCTGTTGACACTCGAAACTGAAATGGGTTGCAGCAAATCAATCCCAAGGCAACCTCGAACCACTTTGGATTAGAAGTTTCCCTCTTCCAACCCGAGAGGGATCTCTCGAAAAATGTCACGATAGGAATTTAAATAGCATGAAAAAGGTGGGCAGATTTATGGGTGAATGATGGTCTTGGATTTTTGGAGTTTGGGGGTTAAACCAGGGAAATGGTCCATTGGGCATGGAGTCAAATGAAAACTGAAGAAAGGAGACAATAGTGGAGATCAAATAACTTGCAGAAAGTGAGGCAAAGTAAGTCTATCTTTCAGCGCTTTGATTATCATGATGCAGTAGCGGAAAGAAAAAGGAAAGTCCGACGTAGCAAAGGATATATGCAGAATTCTGAAAATGCAGATTGGTCTTACACCGCTGATAGCTGGTGTAGAGGAAAGAAAATAAACAATTACAGAAAACCCAAATCCTTTCGTTATAGTAGTGGTCATACTAAAGTATAATGAAGCACATCGGTTAGAAGAAAACAAAGTGTAATGCAATCGTGATGGATCAAGGAAGACATAAAGATATGGTAAGGACAATATCAACTGTGAGTAAGGAACACATAAATGAAATCCAAACAGTTTTAACACAATTGAAAGAGAAGAAAAACATGCTGAAAGAAATCGACCGTGATGAATCTCACAGTAGTAAGTAACAGATCTTATTTATTACTCCATTAATGGCTTACAAAAACTCAGTCATTACAATGAAACCCTCTTTGAAAGAGGTTTCCCCAGTGTTGTTCTCATGCGCCCCCCCCCCTTTTTTTCTTACCTACATCAGTCTTTTATACAGAAAAAATAAAACAAAACTCCTAGTGTTCCGGGAAATATGAACCGGTTCGTCTTCCTGGCACTCTGCGACTGACATATGCGTTTTTGGCTCATTAGACCGTTACTGAACATTTTGACACCTCGTCATTTCTTCTTTGACACTTGGAAGCTGCGGTTTTGGATATGCCAACAGAGGTCTACAGTTCGAAGGTATTTCATTTCTCTCGTCCTTGTAGAGCCAATGTCCAGAATCTAGGGCATAAAATCGGCATCCTTTTCAACATTGGGAGTTCTAATTTGGTTATGACGGAACTCTCCTTCCAGGTCTTCCATCATCACCTGAGCCTTTTGTGTTGCATGGGTATAATAATTTTCAGCGGTTGAAACCGCTTCCTGGTGCACCTTGGAAATTGGAGGACGATCACGATGTCTACTCCCTCTGCCAGATCCTTGGCCTAGCCTTTGTCGTGCTTCTGTCTGGGGATTGGCGGCAAGAGATATTGGTAAACAGAGCTAGAGTGGAGGCCCCGAGCTTTTCCATATCTATGCAAAGAGCTGAGGTTCCAAGGAGAGGAGGACAAAACTGAGGAGAAGAATGACATTTGAAATACGCATTCGAGCTCCTCTTTTCCTTGATAAAAACCACTGTACGTCTTGCATTCTCCATGAATGGGAAGCCGTTTGACTTTTTTCCTTTAAATATGAGATGAATATAAGGTGATGATTGCTGGGAGCCATATTCATAATCTCATCGATGTCACTTGGATAGGGAGAGAACCAGTCTTTCAAGATCGAATCTGTCGACCCGTTAAAGCGGATTGCCTTACCAGGCTGGTCCGTGGAGCCTTCATAAATGTTGAATTAATCCGTGTCACTGGGAGGTTGGGTTGAAGGCATGAGTCCTCTAGAGATTGAGAGCTCGGTGCATCGTGGATCCTGTTGACTGTCTTTGAAGCAGCTGTTTCCCCTCTTCTTCGCCTGAATGGTAACGTCCCAATCATCATACCAATGGTAATGCCACCTGCCATAATATTCATCTCCCAGAGTCGGTTCCTTAGTGGCCTCTGATAATGCAGCCTTCCTTCTCACTGGGAAATTCTTTTAAGTTCACTCTGGACAAATTTATTTTGGACATTCTTTCAAGTACCGATGATGTGCGTTTTGGCCAGTCAATTTTTCCACCTTTATCCAAATCTAAAATAGCTGGGAAATTTTGGTTTTCTATGATCGATTCATTCCAGAATGCAAAAATTGTATAGTTGTTGACAACGTCAACTAAAATCTAATATTAAATATGTAGCCATTCCATCTATTGCCATTCCTTCGATCACACTTAGTTCTTCTTTTGAACTAACTCTTCCTAAGTCTCAAGTTGTAAACCTTCTGGCATTCAACGGGATAATTTTAGGTAAAATATGACTCCTTCGAGTGTTCTTTCTTGGCCATGATTTAATGTGTAACCATTGTAGGGAAGATAAACTCTTCATGATTGCCGCTTGCCACTCTTCCGCCAAAACCTTCTTGATTGTTCATCTATGCAATTCGAAGAAAAACCAAATATCTTTGCAACAAAATTCTTCGAAATCTACTTGCAAGAGTAGATGACATCGAATTGTATGAAAATGTACTGGCAGAGAAGGTTCTTCAGTTCATGAAAGAAAAGATGCAGCTTACGGAGCTCTGAGAGGATCTGCACTTTTACTGAATGAACGTTATCACCATCCTCAATATTTGCATTGCAGTCACCTTTTGTCTTCTACATATCACCGCCAGTGCTGACTTAATATCATATGCTACTTCAACTTGCACACCAAGCCTTTGAAAATGATACTTTGTAACTTGCACTCGGACATGTCTTCCATCTACTATAACTACTTTCATTCCTGTGAATCCTGTTGGTAAGGATTCTGGCTGAGGCCTCTTCAGGTCATCCAAAGAGTTTGCATCAGATTTTGTTAAAAGAGAAGTGAAAGTGAAAGTGCTTCCAATATGGGGAGGGCTAACAAACTTTATATCGCCACCCATAAGTTCCACGAGACATATGCTAATGCTTAACCCTATCCTTGTTCCTCCATATGTTCGAGAAGTAGAGCTGTCTGCTTGCATGGATAGTGTGAAAACATGCTCCTGTGCATGCAAGGGAATTCCTATTCCTGTATCTTTTCCATTGGCCAATGACGACAATCCCCAGTCAAAGGTAGAGCTCTGTCCATACGCCTTCCCGATTTCGCCAGCTCCATTCCACCTTCTTAGAACCATTTTTTTTTGACGTGGCGGAGACCCCAATTTTGGCAGATAACCGTCTACTTTCTACCTTCAGATTTTTTTAACTTCTTCTGTGGAGTGTCCTTGTTGCCTTTGTTTTCTTTCGAAAATATTAATCGCATCTTGCATGCTAAACCTCCTTGTTGACTCCATCTTTCTTGGAGGAGCTGACTCTTCGTTATCCCCCGCACTCTCATATTCCGAATCGCTACTTGAGTCCCTTTTTGGGCGCGACTATCCCGACAAATAGTTTATACTCCGAATTACCGATGCGTTGGATCTACGTGATACAGATCTTTCTATTTGAACTCTTCACATTGGGGAAGCCGATCTCCTCGCTCTTGGGGATGTAGATCGAACTAAGGGCCTCTTTGTGGACGACAGAGATTGATCGTCTCTGTCTGAACTGATTGATTCCAATCCCCTCGGAACCATCCTCATTGACTCTGGACTCAATGCCATACCTCCCTCCATAGTAGTAGTGAGCAATGGAGGTTTTGCAATAGCATCTTCTGTGAATGACGAGGAGCAAAGACTTTCCTGCCTAGATTGTATGGTAGCATATGACTGTGACAATTGATTTTCCTTCACAGTATTCTCATAGAATTTGTCTCTGTGTCTTGATGAGGGGCCGGACAATATTTTATGTGTACCGTCTATCCGTGGGGAAACTTGTTGTTGTCTTTGCTGAAATGAAACCACAAACTTGGCGCATGCTTCCCTTAAGCGATTTGGTCCAAACCGTTCAGAAAATGCCATGAGATTGGCCATGCGTCCACCTGAAAATCCAGCAGCAGTAGCACAGGCTAAAGCTACTTTTAATTCTTGGTGTAATGTCATAAGACATACGTCTATGGTATGCAATAAGTGACTCTTCGAAGCATTTGCTAGCACCGTAATTGCAAAGAGCTTGCTCTGCGTTGCACATCTCTCCATGAAGAATAATGACCAAGGCCTAAATGACAGTTATGTAAAACAACCTGACAAGGATCACGAGAGAGCATGATGAATCTCTTCAATGGTGGAATTTTATATTTGTTAGGATTGCCATGGCCTCTAAACAATAGAGACCCTGGAGTGTCGCATGGACATGAATGTTCCACAAAATTTTGTTATGTAGAGATATAAAAACAATATCATCTGATTAATTAATGAATAGACGTTCCAAGCATAAATTGAATATTCTAAACTCATTAACATTCCAACTTGGAGAGCAAAGAAGTCAATTCAAGAGATCAACCCTGTTAACAAACCCTTGGGCAGCAAAATCGATTTTGATATCTGTTACAACATCGACTCCAACTAGGGATGGCACTTTCTTGTAAAGTGCCAAGAACAGTAGACCAGGTGCCTCCATCCATTGGGCGACCTAGCGTGAAAGATGCAATTCTGAGTTCTCCTGCTAGTGAAATCACCATCAGAAACTTTTAATGGAGTCGCCAGAGCATGTGCAACCAATATTTGCCTATGACTGGCTGCTCAACCAGGCCATAGGACTGTAACAATGTTGTTCTCCCAGGGATATATATCAACTTCAAAAATCCCCGGCAATGGCGCCAAAAATGCTGACACTCGAAACTGAAATGGGTTGCAACAACTCAATCCCAAGGCAACCTCAAACCACTTTGGATTAGAAGCTTCCCTCTTCCAACCCGAGAGGGATCTCTCGAAAAATGTCATGATAGGAATTTAAATAGCATGAAAAAGGTGGGCATATTTATGGGTGAATGATGGTCTTGGATTTTTGGAGTTTGGGGGTTAAACCAGGGAAATGGTCCATTGGGCATGGAGTCAAATGAAAACTGAAGAAAGGAGACAATAACAGAGATCAAATAACTTGTAGAAAGTGAGGCAAAGTAAGTCTATCTTTCAGCGCTTTGATTATCATGATGAAGTAGCGGAAAGAAAAAGGAAAGGCCGATGTAGCAAAGGATATATGCAGAATTCTAAAAATGCAGATTGGTCTTACACCACTGATAGCTGGTGCAGAGGAAAGACAATAAACAATTACAGAAAACCCAAATCCTTTCGTTATAGTAGTGGTCGTACTAAAGTATAACAAAGCACATCGGTTAGAAGAAAACAAAGTGTAATGCAATCATGATGGATCAAGGAAGACATAAAGATATGGTAAGGACAATATCAACTGCGATTAAGGAACACATAAATGAAATCCAAACAGTTTTAACACAGCTGAAAGAGAAGAAAAACATGCTGAAAGAAATCAACCGTGATGAATCTCACAGTCGCAAGTAAAAGATCTTCTTTATTACTCCATTAATGGCTTACAAAAACTCAGTAATTACAGTGAAACCCTCTTCGAAAGAGGTTTCCCCAGTGCTGCGCTCATGCGCGACGCCCCCCTTTTTTTCTTACCTACATCAATCTTTTAAACAGAAAAAATAAAACAAAACTCTTAGTGTTCCGGGAAATATGAACCGGTTCGTCTTCCTGGCACTCTGGGACTGACAGATGCATTGCTGGCTCGTTAGACCATTGCTGAACATTTTGACACCTTGTCATTTCTTCTTTGACACTTGGAAGCTACGGTTTTGGATATGCCAACAGAGGTCTACAGTTCGAAGGTATTTCATTTCTCTTGTCCTTGTAGAGCCAATGTCCGGAATCTAGGGCATAAAATCGACATCCTTTTCAACATCGGGAGTTCTAATTCAGTTATGATGGACCTCTCCTTCCAGGTCTTCCATCGCCACCTAAGCCTTTTGTGTTGCATGGGTATAATAATTTTCAGCGGTTGAAACTGCTTCCTAGTGCACCTTGGAAATTGGAGGATGATCACGATGTCTACTCCCTCTGCCGGATCCTTGGCCTAGCCTTTGTCATGCTTCTATATGGGGATTGGCGGCAAGAGATAATGGTAAACAGAGCTAGAGTGGAGGCCCCGAGCTTTTCCAAATCTATGCAAAGAGATGAGGTTCTAAGGAGAGGAGGACAAAACTGAGGAGAAGAATGGCATTTGAAATACGCATTCGAGCTCCTCTTTTCCTTGATAAAAACCGATGTACATCTTGCATTCTCCATAAATGAGAAGTCATCCGAATTTTGTCCTTTAAATATGAGATGAAGATAAGGTGATGATTACTGGGAGCCATCTTCATAATCTCATCGATGTCACTTAGACAGGGAGAGAACTAGTCTTTCAAGATCGAATCTGCCGACCCGTTAAAGCAGACTGCCTTACTAGGATAGTCCATGGAGCCTTTATAAATGTTGAATTAATCCATGTCACTGGGAGGTTGGGTTGAGGGAATGAGTCCTCTAGAGATTGAGATCTTGGTGCATCATGGAGCCTGTTGACTGTCTCTGAAGCAACTGTTTCCCCTCTTCATCGCCTGAATGGTAACGTCCCAATCATCATACCAATGGTAATGCCACCTTCCATAATATTCGTCTCCCGGAGTCGGTTCCTGAGTGGCCTCTGACAATGCAGCCTTCCTTCTCGTTGGGAAATTCTTTTAAGTTCGCTCCGAACAAATTTATTTTGGACATTCTTTCAAGTACCGATGATGTGCGTTTTGGCCAGTCAATTTTTCCACCTTTATCCAAATCTGAAACAGCTGGGAAAATTTGGTTTTCTATGATCGATTCATTCCAGAATGCGAAAATTGTATAGTTCTTGACAACATCAACTAAAATCTAATATTAAATATGTAGCCATTCCATCTGTTTCCATTCCTTCGATCAGACTTAGTTCTTCTTTCGAACTAACTCTTCCTAAGTCTCAAGTTGTAAACCTTCTGGCATTCAACGAGATAATTTTAGGTACAATATGACTCCTTCAAGTGTTCTTTCTTGGCCATGATTTAATGTGTAACCATTGTAGGGAAGCGAAACTCTTCATGATGGTCGCTTGCCACTCTTCCGCCAAAACCTTCTTGATTGTTCAGCTATGCAATTCAAAGAAAAACCAAATATCTTTGCAATATAATTCTTCGAAATCTACTTGCAAGAGCATATGACGTCGAATTGTATGAAAATGTACTGGCAGAGAAGGTTCTTCAGTTCGTGAAAGAAAATATGTAGCTTACGGAGCTCTGAGAGGATCTGCACTTTTACTGAATGAACGTTATCACCATCCTCAATATTCTCATTGCAGTCACCTTTTGTCTTCTGCATATCACCGCCAGTGCTGACTTAATATCATACGCTACTTCAACTTGCACACCAAGCCTTTGCAAATGATACTTTGTAACTTGCGCTTGGACATGTCTTCCATCTACTATAACAACTTTCATTCCTGTGAATCCTATTGGTAAGGATTCTGGCTGAGGCCTATTCAGGTCATCCAGAGAGTTTGCATCAGATTTTGTTAAAAGAGCAGTGAAAGTGAAAGTGCTTCCAATATGGGGACGACTAACAAACTTTATATCGCCACCCATAAGTTCCACGAGACATCTGCTAATGCTTAACCCTATCCTTGTTCCTCCATATGTTCGGGAAGTAGAGTTGTCTGCTTGCATGGATAGCATGAAAACATGCTCCTGTGCATGCAAGGGAATTCCTATTCCTGTATCTTTTCCATTGGCCAATGACGGCAATCCCTGGTCAAAGGTAGAGCTCTGTCCATCCGCCTTCCCGATTTCACCAGCTCCATTCCACCTCCTTAGAACAGTTTTTTTCAGACGTGGCGGAGACCCCAATTTCGGCATATAACCGTCTACTTTCTACCTTCAGATTTTTTTAATTTTTTCCGTGGAGTGTCCTTGTTGCCTTTTTTTTCTTTCGAAAAGATTAATCGCATCTTGCACACTAAACCTCCTTGTTGACTCCGTCTTTCTTGGAGGAGCTGACTCTTTGTTATCCCCCACACTCTCACATTCCAAATCACTACTTGAGTCCCTTTTTGGGCGTGACTGTCCCGGCAAATAGTTTATACTCCGAATTACCGATGTGTTGGATCTACGTGATCCAGATCTTGCTATTTGAACTCTCCACATTGTGGAAGCCGATCTCCTCGCTCTTAGGGACGTAGATCAAACTAAGGGCCTCTTTGTGGACGACGGAGATTGATTGTCTCTGTCTGAAATGATTGATTCCAATCCCCTCGGATCCATCCTCATTGACTCTAGACTCAATGCCATACCTCCCTCCTCCGTAGTAGTGAGCAATGGAGGTTTTTCAATAGCATCTTCTATGAATGATGATGAGAAAATACTTTCCTGCCCAGATTGTATGACATCATATGACTGTGACAATTGATTTTCCTTCACAGTATTCTCATAGGATTTGTCTCCGTGTCTTGATGAGGGGCCGGACAATGTTTTATGTGTACCGTCTATCCACGGGGAAACTTGTTGCTGTCTTTGCTGACATGAAACCAAAAACTTGGCGCATTCTTCCCTTAAGCAATTTGGTCCAAACCGTTCAGAAAACGCCATGAGATTGGCCATGCATCCACCTGAAAATACAGCAGCAATAGCATGGGCTAAAGCTACTTTTAATTCTTGGTGTAACGTCATAAGACGTACGTCTATGGCACGTAGTAAGTGACTCTTCGAAGCATCTTCTAGCACCGTAATTGCAAAGAGCTTGCTCTGCGTTGCACATCTCTCCATGAAGAATAATGACCAAGGCCTGAATGACAGTTATGTAAAACAGCCTGACAAGGATCACGAGAGAGCATGAAGAATCCCTTCCATGGTGGAATTTTATATTTGTTAGGATTGCCATGGCCTCTGGACAATAGAGACCCTGGAGTGTCACATGGACATGAATGTTCCACAAAATTCTGTTATGTAGAGATATAAAAACGATATCATCTGATTAATTAATGAATAGACATTCCAAGCATAACTTGAATATTCTAAACTCATTAACGTTCCAACTTGGAGAGCAAAGAAGTCAATTCAAGAGATGAACCCTGTTAACAAACCCTTGGGCAGCAAAGTTGATTTTGATATCTGTTACAACAGGCTCACTAAAAGGAATTCCATCATAATATACTAGCTCATAGGCCCCTTTCTCCAACACTCGTTCCACAATATAAGGGCCCTGCCACATGGGTTCGAATTTACTGGCCCCTAATAAGTCACGATCTTGTTCATAAAAAAGAACCAAATCACCCTCAGAAAAAACACGTTGTTTGACATGCTTGTTATATTGAGCTTTGACATGTTTTTTTTAGTTTCAATGACTAAGGTAGCATCACAGTGGGTCTTGTCTAATTGCATCAAATACAAAAGATGTTCCTCTTCAGTTGAGGTGTTAGGGAGAAGTTCAACAACTAGTTTCAAAGATGGGATTTCACATTCAATCGGCATAATTTATTCAATACCATATACTAATTGGAAAGGTGTGAACCCCATGGTAGACTTAACGGATGTCTGATAGGCCCATAATGTCAAGAAAAGAATCGTGTGCCAACTTGACTTGTGAATTCCACCATCCGTCGAAGCATAGTAGTGAGAATTTTGTTGATTTCTTCAACCTGGCCATTGGCCTGCGAACAATAAGGGGTTAAGTTTTCATGTCAAAGACCCAAATTCTTGGTAAGTTCATACATCATGAAATTGCGATAATTTCTACCATGGTCAGTGAAAATGGCTTTAGGGACACCAAATCTAGTAATGATATTATTGAATATAAATAATGGTGCAATTTTCCCGGTATTATCAAATGTAGGGATCGCCTCGACCCACTTGTGAAATAATCCATGGCCACGATGATGTATAAATGCCCCCTAATTGAGTGAGGGTTACATGTCATGAATTTAGTGCTCCATTTAGCCAATGGACCAACATAAACTATAGGATGAAGAGGAGCAAGATGGCATCAGATATTATTGTTGTAGGTTTGACAAGCATGGAATTTCTGGATGGTAGTAATGAAATATTGAAACAATGAAGCCCAGAAATAACCAACTCGTAAGATATTTTGGGCAGTGGCATACCCATACATATAACTGCCACATGCTCCAAAATGGCCATCATTCAAATATTTCACATCTTCATCATAGGTGAGACATCGTCGAAATATGGAATCAATACCACGGTCGTAAAGGGTATCACCAAGGATAATGTATTGACGGGCTTGATACTGAATACGATGATGATCTGTACTAGAAAGATCAGGCTAGAAAGTTTGGGTTTCGAGATAAATGATAATATATCCATACCATATGTCATCAGAACTGATCATAAAGAGAGATTCATCAGGTGAGGAATCCTCTTCCACAGTTTCTGTTTCAGTAGAGGGAAGGTCACATATCAATTCAGAAAAAAACCAAAGATTTCTTTGACTTGGCACGTTCAAACTCCAAATCAAACTCTTGGAGATTAACTATCCATTTAGAGTATTTCCCCCCCAACAATTGTCGAGTAAGGATGTGTTTCATGGGGTTGCAATCGGAAATGACTATGGTTTTGCGTAACAAGATGTAGTGATGAAAATGTTGAACAACTTGAACAGTTGTCAGTTGCCAAGGCCAGTTTCTCCACATGTAAATATTTAGTTTTAGTGGTCCTGAGACTCCGACTCAAATAGTATATAACATGTTCATCATGTGAATCATACTCTTGGAATAGAACCATAGAAATGCTAGAGTCTGAAGCAACTATGTACATGAAATAATATCGACTATAATCGAGTGGGAAAAAAAATTGGTGTATGGGTCAAGGCAAGTTTCAAAGCTTCAAAGGATTTGTTGGTAGTGTCGTCCCATACAAAATCATAAACTTTCTTAAGAAGTCAAGTAAATCCTTTTGTTAATTCATCATAATTGGGAATGAATCGACGTAAAACAATTCTCTTCCCTTGCAAACTTTGGAGTTGGCATAATGTGGAAGGAGGAGGTAAATTGAGGATAGCCTCAACCTTCAGAGGGTCCACTCTAATCCCATGAATAGACACAATAAAACCAAGAAATCGTCCAGAATCCACACAAAAAACACCTTTGTGTGGATTCAATCGTATGCGATAATAACGACATTGTAAGAAAATGGCTCATAGATGTGTTGGGTTATCTTGACGACGAAGAGAATGTGTCGGTATATCATCCAGATAGGGTTGTACAATTTTATTAATGTCATGAAAATTATAATACATAGCGTGTTGAAAAGTCACACCGTCATTTTTTAGACCAAAAGGTAGTTTCCGGTATGCAAAGGTTCCCCAAGGAAAAATAAAAGCAGACTTATGTTGATCCGCGAATAAAATACTGATTTTATTATAGTTGGAGAAATCGTCCATCAAGGAGAATATTTCAATCCTGGCATAGTCATCAACAATATGGTCAACAAAAGGGGTTGGATAATTGTCTTTGGCACAATATTTGTTAATATCCCTATAATATACACAAACATAGATTTTCCCTTGTTTCTGATTAACCAGAACAAGATTGAACACCCAATTAGACAAAACCATAAGATAGACAAAAATGACTTTAAGAAGTTTTTCAACTTCGAGTTTAATAGCAACAACTTTGTGTGGGTGTACTGGGAAAATTCTCTGTCGAACTGGTTTAACATCCAGGTAAGTCTTAATCTCATGTACAACAATATTAGGATAAATACCAGGCATTTCTTCATAACTCCAGGCAAAAATGTCACAAAATTCTTGGAAAAGATCTTTATAAATATGGACCTCATCAACAGAACATGAGTCACTGATGTGAACATTTTCCATGAATCTGGGCTTAATCAAGATATCAAGAGGGATGGTAGATGAAATATTACCCAATTTCCTTTCATACAAAACATTGTGTGTTGGTTCAGGAACATAGGAAATAAGAACAATGGTAGATAGTGTTGAAATCCGTTGATAACTCTCTATGGTCTCGAGTTCCAAGAAGAGAATGGAATGATGATGCCCATCGTCCCATGTTGTATCCTCCATATGCATAACTGTCATGATCATCTCATCAATGGGAAATATCATGTGAAATGGATCAGGAGACGTATCACCGAGAGAATGAGGAGAAGGAGTTGTCGATTGAATAGCTTGATAATCCAATTCTACCAAACTCAAAGGAATTTGATCATTGGAACGAAGATAGTCACTAGAGTTGGGTACTATCCATGGGTCATAAGACTCAGGAGTTTCACCAACAGAGATTGATATCATGTTAATCAAAGAGAAAAAAGGAGGAGTAATATTAGGTGGTGGAATGGGGAACGTACCCATTAACGTTGAATCTTTTAGAAGACCCACACCGACATTCTCATAACTAGGAGGTATTTTTGAAATGAAAGGTACGTTGTTAGTACATGAATCAGAATTAAATAAGTCCAGTTGATCAAGAGTAATGACTTTTCCTTGGTGCGGGAAATGTAACATCCGGAAAAGAGTAGAAATAATTGTGCGCATGGAATCAATACAACTCCAGCCAAGTAGAAGGTTGTAATCGAGAGGTGCATCAAAGACCTCAACCTCAACATTAACTTCTTTTCCTTCTAACGTAATAGACAACGAAGGAAGAAAACCATAAGGTTTGAACCCTGTACCATTAAAATCTGTGAGAGTATTATGTGACTCGCTAAGGGTAGGAGAGACAATGGCTTTCCAAAAAGTAACATACATAATGGAAGTAGAGGCTCCTTCGTCAATAATGGTTCAACAAATATTCTTGTTTTCCACAACAACTTGTATCTGAAATGCTAATTGAGGAGGAAGCCTTGGAATATTATCTTCCAAGACAGATATTATTAAATTGGTATCGGTAGGATCAATTCCACCAATATCCTTTAACAGAGCCTTCTGTTGAGTAGGAAAACTTTGAAGGACTTCGAGAGTCGACATCGTAGAGGGTGCTTGTGCAAGGTCTTCTACAATACTCTAGTTTTTGGCAGCACATGCGTGAGGATTAAACAACAAATTTTGAACAACACTTTTCAAAGGAGGATGAATAAATGTATATAGGCTCAGTCGTTCGAGATGAAGAGGACTATTTGGAGGTGAATTTGGTGGAGGAGGTTGAATCAATGAAGGTGGTGAATCATCAACCTTTTATTTCGAAGGAGAATAATATTTAGCTCAAGTCGCGACTGCAACTTTGTTCTTCTTGGAGTCACCAGTACACATAAGTACATAAGACATGGTAGAGGGACAAGGTTGGTCATGAATGACCAATTGGGCCTGTTGCTGAGAAGGAAATGGTTCTGACAAGATGGTGGATGTAGGAGGTGTCCCGGTGCTAAGCCCTAATGTTGGCCCATTACCCCTTAATTGGGGCATATTAGATTAGTAATGCTATTTTATTTATGTCAGCTTTAGGCCATTAGTTGTAATTTAGATTAGTAATGATATTTTAATTATGTCGGCTTTAGGCCATTATTTGTAATTATACCTCCTAGTCTCCTATAT